>CM076578.1:358064428-358350211 GCA_034641835.2 Pinus albicaulis | reverse complement strand
CACTCTTTGTAATAACAAAACGCTCCCGGATTGACATATTAATGTGAGGTAATTAGAGGTGAAAGAGACCCTTTTTATAGCTCTGCATCGTTGTTTCAAACACTTTGTCACAAAATCCCTCAAAAGGTGACAAGACATATGAGGTCAACCACAAAGAGGACTTCCAAAGCATGAGATCAAAACAAGGCATTCATTCCCTTTTACATCAAGCAATCATAGCAAGAAAACATCCCAAACAATGAGCAATGTAATCTATGCTCATACGAGGAAAAGACCGGAAGGGAAAGACACACTGGTGAAGGATTTAGGGAAAAAATCTCAATTTTCATACACCCTGAAATTGGCTCGACTTGTACATTGACAACTAGCACCAACTGGCGCGACTTGCACATTGACAACTAGCGCCAACAGCCAATTGGCGCGGGTTGCTAACTGACAACAAGCGCCAACGCCTGAAAATGAAAAAAACAAAGAATTTCTCCCAACCAAGACCAGACTCACCACTTCAAGCAGAATCTCCAAGACTCACATGAGCCATGTAATCTAGGCTCAAAGCGAGACAAAGCTAAACACACAGATCAAGCTCAGAAAGCTCGAAACAGAGCAAACTCCAGCAGTCCCTAGCATTGGCGTGACTGTCAGGCTGAAACTAGCGCCATATCAAGATTGGCGCGGGTAATACATGGACAACTGGCGCCAATTGGCGCGACTGTCATGCTAAAAAGCGCGCTAGTCAAGTTTGTTATGCCAAAATAAAAAATAAGCAATCTAAGATCAGACCAGTGATGTTCAAGCTATCAAAGACCCAAATTCACAGAAAGAACCAACCCAGAAAAGCTGACCAAGCAAGAAAAGCCAAGAAATTGACTGAAAAGAGAAGACAATACTCCAAGTTGTTCAGTCCGTAAACCAAACCGGAGATTGACTGAAGCAGCGTTGATCTACTCCGCTAATGCAAAGAAAAAGCGTTTCGAAGGCTATCTGGCTGTGCTTCAGGCTCCGTCTATAGTTTACAAATCAAACAACAAGATGAATCCCCAGTGGAGTCGCCAAATTGTTGAGGAGGTAAATCCCCTTTGCGGATAGAGGCGATCCATACTAGCCCAGATCGAGTCTAGCAACAATCAAACACGCTACAGTGTAGGTTCCTAATTTTAAATAAACCGACTTGCGAGGAAAGCTTACCTGGAATCCAACGCTATCGTCTGTAGAAGAGCTGGTGCTCCCGTTCCTTTACCCTTGCAGATCACAGCCCTCACGATCTCCGTGATCGGACACCTGCACATGCAAGAAACAACACAAACACAAGCATAAAATCTAGTGCATACAACTATATATCAGTCGAAGAGGATATAACTCATGAACATGATCAAGAACAAGAGTGGAACCATAACCGATAGTCGCTTATCATTAAAGAGTCAAAAGGAGAATACAACCATAGCTTCGACGCATCACTCTCCTTTAGCGGGTCGCCAGCACAGCATGTCTCGAAAAATCCTATCAGGGATGGGACAAGCCTCTCTCTCCAGATACTTGGCAATAGTCTCCTTGCTTGGATTTGGCCTTAGGGAATCAAGAAGGCTTTTGCAGCATGAAAGCTCTTGGGAACTTAGAAATTCTGCCACCCTTTGGAACTAGCTTGCAAATGGAAATGGGCAAGCTTTCATAGAAGGAGGAAGGGGAGTTGGGATCCCTATAATTATGGGATTAGCCCTATCATCAAGGAAGCTTCCATGAGAGGTGGCAAACCACTTCCTCTCCATGGAAATCCGTAGCCAAACCTCCCAACTCAAGATAGAAATCAGCCCAGTAATTTGTTAGGATGAAACTTCCGCCTTTTATTTTTTAAAAACACCTCTTAATATGGTTGGCGCAGGTACGGCTCTATGACAGAGCGCCAATTGGCGCGCCCTCTTTGGAGGATTTCCCTCTTGGCGCGAGGGCTGAACTATGGAACCGCGCCAATGGAAAAAGAGCTATTTTTAGGGTTTTTTGCAAGGAGATGTCTTTAGGGAAATTAAAGCTCATCTTCAAAGGGATGGAATGAAAGTATTTTCAAGCCTTAACTCTGCCCACAGGTCACAGAATGAACCCTCCCATGTGTGGGATGGGGATTGTAGGGATAGTGAAAAATTGCTGTGTAACAACTATCATGATCGGTTTTTACCTTGAAGTGTCTTCCCATTAGGTAAGTTCGCCATTTCTTTAGTGCATGTAGTATTGATAACATTTCCTTCTCATAAATAGGCTTCTGTAAATACTTTCCTTTGATTGGACGACTTTCAAAAGCAATGGGTCTTCCTTCCTACATTAAAACTGCACCAATTCCATTTCCTGAGGCATCACATTCCACAATAAAGGTTTTTGTGAAGTCTGGTGTAGCTAAGACCGGTGCTAGGCACATTGCCTCTTTAAGATGTTCAAAGGCCTTAGTTGCTTCAGGAGTCCATGAAAATGCATCTTTCTTCAATAATGTTGTTAGAGGTGCTGCTATTCTCCCATAATTCTTAACAAACTTGTGATAATACCTTGTTAACCAGAGAAATCCTCGCAACTGCTTTATGGTTGTGGGGACTTTCCATTCCTTAATGGATTTAATTTTGTTAGGGTCTACCTTAACACCCTCGTGAGATACAATATGACCCGGATATTCCACCTCTTGTACTCCAAAGAAACATTTGGATGTTTTTGCATATAATTGTTTCTCCTGCAATAGTTTGAGCACCCTGTCAACATGTTCAACATGATCCTTCCAAGAACTGTTGTAGATTAGTATATCATCAAAAAATACTAGCACAAATTTTCTAAGGAAGGGTTTGAAAATGGAATTCATCAACCCTTGAAATATAGAAGGTGCATTGGTAAGGCCAAAAGGCATGACCAAAAATTCATAATGACCCTCATGAGTTCGAAATGCTGTTTTTGGAATATCTTCAGTCTTCATTCTAATTTGATGATATCCTGAACGAAGATCCAACTTGGTAAAATAAATTGCTCCATGTAATTAATCCAATAATTCATCAATCACATGAATGGGAAATTTGTCTTTAATGGTGAGCTTATTGAGCTCCCTATAATCCGGACACATTCGCCATGATCCATCCTTCTTGTGTACCAATACTACAGGAGCAGAGAAAGAACTTTGACTAGGTTTAATTATACCCGCCTCTAACATTTCTGCAATCATACGTTCAATTTCGCTCTTTTGGACGTAAGGATATCTATAAGGCCTGATTTTTGGAGGAACACTTCCTGGAATCAAATGAATAGCATGATCATGATCACGAATAGGTGGGAGTCCTTTGGGAGTTTCAAGCACCTTGGAATGATTGTCCAAGACTTGTTGGAGATCTGCCGAAATAGATGATTTTGATGTCGGAACGTCTAGTGAGCATAATTGTGCAATTACGCCTCATTGTTCTTTCTTTAGAAGCTTTGTCATGACATTAGAGCTTATTATCCTTCCCGGCTTCCCTTCAATACCCCGTAATTTGACTTCCTTTCCTTCTGAATTTTTTTTTCAAGAAAAGTTCTTGAAAATTAAAAGCTACCGTCCCCAAAGATTGTAACCATTGTACTCCTAGTACAACATCGGCACCTCCCATAGGAATGGAAAGCATTGGACTAGTCGATACATATTCCCCCATGGTTAGCT
Source organism: Pinus albicaulis (assembly GCA_034641835.2). NCBI lineage: Eukaryota > Viridiplantae > Streptophyta > Pinopsida > Pinales > Pinaceae > Pinus > Pinus albicaulis. The sequence goes on along the minus strand of CM076578.1, from coordinate 358,346,556 downwards.
TGATATTATGGCATTTTCCAGAGCAATTTATAGTTCCTCCATTTGCAACCATCACTTGACATTCTGGTGCTGGGTATAGGAAACAATTTAATTCCTTGGCTACCTTACAATGAATAAAATTATGGGTGCTACCTGAATCGATCAACACTATTACCTTTTTCTTCTTGATCTGTCCTGCTATCTTGAGAGTTTGAGGAGTGGTAATTCCTGCCAGTGCATTACATGATATGGTCAGATTCATTTCTTCCTCTTCTAGGGCCGGTTTCTGGTGTATATCCTCTTCTTGTTCATTTTCTTCTTCTTCTTCACAATCTATGTAAAATAATTTCTTTTCAGCACATTTATGACCTTTAGTGTATTTGCTATCACAACTGTAGCAAAGCCCTTTTGCTCTTTTTTCTTCCAATTGTTGTGGTGTCAACCTTATAGGTTGTGGAAATCTAGGCGTAGCAACACTTCCTTCTTTATAGAATTGAGTGGTAGGCTTCCTTGTCGCCATTATTTTACATTCAACTTTTCTTGCCAACCTGAATGCCTTCTCCAATTAATCCGGTTCCAAAACATGAACTTCATGTTGGATGTTATCCTTTAAAGTGCCTATGAAGAGATTGATCCTGTGTTCCTCTGGAATATCAGTTACCCTTATATTCAATTTTTGGAAGTCCTCAATGTGCTGCCCCACTAAACCCTTTTGTTTGAGATTTATCGATTGGCTAAAGAAGGTGTTTCTCTTTGTATCCTCATAATGTGCTATCATTTCCTCCGTAAAAATTGACCAAGTGACAATTTTTTTACGGGAGCAAAGCCATCGATACCATACAAATGTATTTTGTTCTAAATGTAAAGTTGCAATGCGTACCTTTTGTGTGTTTTCCACGTTATGGAGATCAAAATATTGCTCCATCTGTAGTATCCATGTTACAGGATCCTTTCCATCAAAATTCCTCATATCCATTTTTGGAATATGGTGGTTCTTCCCACCAACATTAGAGGTTATGAAATCACGATTAACATTTATTTTGTTCTCATCATGAGGTTCTTCTACTATATTTCCGCCATTAGGAATCATTTCTTGTTTTAAGCTTGTCATCAAGCCTTCCATGTATGCTTTTAGATCATTCTTCATGTTTTCCATGTTGTATTTCATGTTTTCATCGATCTTAGCTTCCATGTCATCAATCTTAGCTTCCATGCCCACTTCCATGCCATCCATATTAGCTTCCAAACCATTCATCTTAGCTTCCACGCCTTTCTTCAAAACTTCCATTTCATTTTTTGTTGTTCTTTGCGAGATCGAAATTTGTTGCACTTGCTCTTGTAATTTTGATATGTCATGTTTCCATTCTTCGTCTTCATGAGTCATAGTAGAGCCTTCTAAAGGCTTAATGGGAGTTGAATTCTTTTTAGGGGCCATTTTAGAATCCAATACTGATATCTATTCTACAATATTCCCTTGGAATCAATTCAACTTGATTCTTCAAACAAGACTTATGCAATTTGGAAAAAAAATACACACCTTTTACTTGATTTTTAGGAGCTCTGTATTGAAATTGAATTTTCTCTATAATTGAGAATCTTCAATATTTGAAATTCACTGCTACAGTAGCCTTCTGAACTGTCTTTCAAATGCCACAGGTATGATCTGATTTGGATTCTTCAAGACAAATTTATTTCCAATCTCCCACAATGACCCAATTTTGGATTGGTTCAGTAGAGCGAACTTGTACGACTTGCCACGTGTCACTGTTTTGTCCTTCGTCTCTAAAATTGATAGCCAAGAAATTGAAGTCCGTGCACTTGCAAAAAAAATTTAGGGCACTCCAATCCGATGCCCAGAGAGAGAGTTATTGAACTTTTCCCATGATCACCTCTTTGAGATGAAATTCAGGAGCCTAAAAAATCACTACCTTCCACAGATCATATCTCCAAAAATATTGTGAACCAAGCTCTAAAAGTTTTTGACGAATTTCCTCAGGATTTCAGCTTCGTACCATATGAATTTCAGATTCTGAACCTTCGTAGAAATTTTTTTATAGCGCAAATTCCACGATGACCTGTTTAGGAGCTTGAAAAAATACCTAACTTCCACAGATCATATCTCTGAAAATATTGCGAACCAAGCTCTGAAATATTTAGAAAAAATTCCTCAAGATTTTAGCTTTGCACCCTAAAAATTTCAGCTTCTAAAGCTTCGTAGAAAAAAATTTATAACGAAAATGCCACGATGACTTGTTTGGAGTAGCGAAACCCTAGAATCCAAAGCTCTTATACCAAATGTTGTGTAACTAGCTCCAAAAAGATAAGAAAAGAGATATCAACGCCTTAGAAATGAGCCACTTCGAGGGGGCAACCTCCAATACATTACATAAATGAACAATTCTTGGATGATACAAATTAACAAAACCTCCTTCTATATATAGGAGTCCATGGGGAAACAATATAATCCTAGTGGGCCACAATGTAATCCTAGCCGACCTGACAATAATAATGTAAGGGCACAATAATAACAATATGGGGGTTACAGGGGTACAACAATAACAATAAGTGGGTTACACTAACAATAATAAGGGACTATACTAGTGATATAGGGACCTAACATCCTTCGGCTCTAAAATTGATATCCAAGAAACTATAGTCCGTTTAATTGCTATCACTTTTTACAGCACTCCAATCCTATGCTCAGAGAGAGAGTTATGAATATTTTCCCACGATCACCTCTTTGAGATGAAATTCGGGAGCCTGAAAAAGCACTACCTTCCACAGATCATATCTCCGAAAATATTGCGAACCAAGCTCTGAAATTTTTTGATGCGTTTCCTCAGGATTTCGGCTTCACACCCTAACAATTTCAGGTTCTGAACCTTTGTATAAAAAAAGTTATAGTGAAAATTCCACGATGACCTGTTTAGAGCAGCAAAACCCTAGAATCCAAAGCTCCAATACCAAATGTTGTGAAACCAGCTCCAAAAAGACAAGAAAAGAGATATCAACGCCTTAGAAATAAGCCACTTCAAGGGGGAAACCTCCAATACATTACATGAATGAAAAATTCTTGGATGATTCAAATTAAAAAATCTCCTTTCTATATATAGGAGTCCATGGGGCCAGAATGTAATCATAGTGGGTCCACAATGTAATCCTAGCCGACCTAACAATAATAATTTAAGGGCACAATAATAACAATATGGGGTTACAATGGTATAATAATAAAAATAAGGGGGTTACACTAACAATAATAAGGGACTATACTAGTAATATAGGGACCTAACATATTTCATCATCTTTCACGATCTTTTGCTATCTTTTATAATCTTTCATATTCTTTGATCACCTTTTGTCATCTTTCATGGTTTTCTGTCATCTTTCATCATATTTTAGGATGCTTTGCGATATTCATGATCTTTCATGATTTTTCATCATCTTTCGTGATGTTTCGTCATCTTTCAAGATCTTTCATCATATTTTAGGATGTTTCGCTTACTTTCTTGATGTTTAATCATCTTTCGCAATCTTTCGTCATCTTTCATCAATTTTTACGATCTTTCTCGATCTTTCGTGATCTTTTATTATTCTTCGTCATCTTTCACATTGTTTCGTCATATTTTTTATATTTTAGGATGTTTTGTGGTCTTTTGTTATTTTTCGTGGTTGTTTGTTATATTTTACAATGTTTTTTGACTTTTTTTATTGTTTTATCATCTTTCATGATCTTTTGTGATCTTTCGCAATTTTCTCTGATCTCTCTTCGTCTTTCTTGATTTTCTACGGTCTTTTCATCTTTTCATCCTTTTGTTATAATTTAGGATGTTTTGCGGTTTTTGTTATTGTTTCGTCATATTTCATGATATTTCGTGCTCTTTTGCAATTTTTTGTGATTTTTCTTCATCTTTCATAATTTTTTGCAATCTTTTATGATTTTTCATCATCTTTCATGATTGTCCATCATGTTTCGTCATATTTCATCATATTTCAAGATGTTTTGTGATCTTTCATGGTATTTCATGATCCTTTTTTATTTTTCGTTATTTTTCGTGACATTTTATCAATTTTAAAGATATTTCATCATCTTTTAGGATGTTTTGAGATCTTTCATGATTTTTCGCGATCTTTCGTGTTCTTTCATGATCTTTTGTGATTTTTCATCATTTTCGCGATGTTTTGTCATCTTTCCAGATGTTTCATCATCTTTTAGGATGTTTCACTGAATTTATTGATGTTTCATCATCTTTCATCATTTTTTACAATCTTTCTCGATCTTTCATGATCTTTTGTGATTTTTCGTTATATTTTGCATTGTTTTGTTGTATTTCGTGATAATTTTGGATGTTTTGCGGTCTTTTGTTATGTTTTAGGATCTTTCATGATCTTTCACAATTTTTTGTGATCTTTCTTCATCTTTCATTATTTGTTGTGTTATTTTCATCTTTCATCATATTTCATCATCTTTTAGGATCTTTTGCGACCTTTCATGATCTTTTGTAATATTTCTTGGTCTTTCGTGATACTTCGTGATTTTTCATTATCTTTCGTCACATTTCATCATTTTTTAAGATCTTTCATCATCTTTTAGGATGTTTTGCGATCTTTCGTGATTTTTCACAATATTTCGTGGTCTTTCATGATATTTTGTGATTTTTCATCATCTTTCACGATATTTTGTTGTTGGAAATATTGTCATTGATGGAAAAGGAAGTGGAAAAGGAATTGGCATCTGAAACTGTAACTAGGAACAGAGAAAAAACAGGTAGCAGAGGCAGGAAAAGAGAAGTCAGTTTTTGAAGTAAGCGCATGAAGAACCTGTATGGTTAAATCCGTGTTAAGGACTTGATAGATGAATGTGTGTGAACCTATGTATAATTTGAAGGTGTTTAGTCTGTATGAGAATCTGAGGAAGGTCGATTTATAGTTGTAATACAGGGAAGGATTGTTATATGCGCCTGTGTCGAATTAAATTAATAGCGTTCATAGTCTCTATTGAAAGCCTCTGATACACTATGAACAAAATGAGTCGTTGATAATTGCAGTATGGAACCAAGAAATATTTGTTAATTGCACATGAAGGGCAGAGTTAATATATATACGCAGACGGAACCTGGAGTACGGAGCGGGAATTTGATTGGACGGTTGATCACTGTTTAAAAAAGCGGATTTCCCATATCGCACCGCTTTTGCGGGATAAGCGGTATTTGAGGAGTTGGGAGCGATTCCATATATCATTCGACACATGGCGAGGTGGACCCAAGGAAAACCGCTTGTCGCTGCGTGCCATCGCGCGTTATCGTTCAACCTAGGATGCCCAGTGATATTGATATATACCTTTGATCTGGGAAGATGCCATCGGACGGTGGCTGTGTTCGGAAGGTGCGCGAAGGATAACACAAAGTACGGTGGGCCATCGCTCACTAACGTTCGGCATCGGAGGTCGAGAAATATGCATATATGCCGTTGATATGGAAGCCTGCTATCTAACAGTGATCGGACGCTGGACTTGCGCGAATTTTACTTATGGTACTGTGCGCATATTGGATTGGCTATTGACTATATTTGTGGGCCCGAGGTCAAAGGCTTACCATATTGTTTGAAAGTGTTAAAATGAGAAGGGTTAACCTTAATCCTAAAGTTAAGTTCAAAAGTATTAAATTAATTACCAAGATCAATAGAACAGTGTGAGTTATGGAGACCCCGATGGATTATCTATTTTGACCCTGTCCAGGAATACCATAAGAAATTGAATGGTTTTGACCAAAGGTTTTAATAAAGGTGAAAACTATATAAGGTGATGACAATCATGAAGAACGGTGTGCATGCGAAAGGGTTGATAATAAACGAATCTCTTTTAGAGATATCTGTATGAATAAACTCTGATATATCTGAATCTATGGTGCACCTGTGAATATGATGATTGATCAAGATCTCTAGATCAGATTAATTCCTGGTTTAATCAACTGACAAGATCATGAAGAACGTATGCATGATTAAGGGTTGTGAATGAATACTTCACTCAGAAGTATATCTGTATGGAATGGGTAACAGATTGCTGAGAGATATGAATTAAGGATGCACCTCTGAAGAAAATGAATAAATCTGGTGCCCTGCAAGGTATGTTGTGTGGAAGTGGATGAAACGTGGTCTGCAGTAGTACTGAGGGTCGAAGCCTTCAGTGAGGGGGTTGTAGCTCCCTTCCAATAGTAGCTGGTAAACGAGAGAAGGTTGTAGCCTTTCTGCAGGTAGGTGCCTACGTGATGGTATAAGTCTATGACAACATAAACTGTAAGAAGTTTTCCTTATAATAAATATTGAAGACTGAGATAATAGTAGCGGTGGTTTTCTCCCAAATTGGGTTTCCACCTTAAAAAACTAGTGTTCATATGTGTGACTTATGTTTGATGGTTTGTTCTGTTATTTTAGTTCATACTTACTGCCTACTAAACATCTGATGAATGAATGATGAAATGATCTAAGTAAAGACATAATAAGATCTCAGGAAATACATGTTGGATTCTGTAAAATAGTATATGGTTTTAAGAGAAAGAAAAAGTAAAATTTTTCAGCCCTAAATACTAATTCACCCCCCCCCTCTCAGTATTTTTCCAAAAATTAGCATCAGAGCAGGTCCTTCTAAAAAATCTTAGCCGTGTTGAAAATGCAACAAGATGATGGAGCTTAGTGAAATGAAGTTGCCTTCACTAAGTGGGCCTGCAGGCTATTTTTGGCGCAAAGTCTATTTTTAGACTATGTCTATTTTTAGACATATGGAGCATGGTCTAGGAGTTGCAGTATGCTATTCTTGGATGATTGGTTGAGTTGGTAAAAATAGATGGACCTCTATTTTTAGACATACAGGTCGAAGTCTATTTTTAGACTGCCTGTCTAAAAATAGGTCAGTCAAATATTATTAGCCCTTAATAATATTTGGACTATAAACTTCAGTTTATCCTCTTGCAGCACTTCAGTTGGAGCTACGGATGTGGCCCATGCACCCGACAGAAGGAATTATGCTATTCCTAGGGGTTTGGTGAGCTCATGCATGGTTGACTTCAGTTAGAACTCAAGTGGCGGAGTTTGGTGGAGTTGATGAGACAGTTGGTGGAGTTGTGTTCGGTTTAACTTAGTTGGACTAGTTGTGTTTAGTTTAACTAGCTAATACACTAGTGATGAGTTGAGTGAATTAAATATTATTTAATTCACTAATTATTAACTCATTATTAAACTCAAGAACACATCAGTTCACTGCAGTGCATGGACAGTTTAGTGAAGACCAGTGGAAGAGGTAGATGAAAGGGTGAGTTTGCTATTAGTTGCGACATGAGTTGTGCATGAGTTTTGCACAAGAATTGGAGGATATTTCCCATGAGGATTACGCAGTTGAATCCAAGGATATTTGAACTTTGATCTCTCATTGAACCAACTTGGATTGCGCAGTAGAGGCAGGCAATTAGTGGATGAGTTTTGAACCTGTGACTTGTTCAAAACTGAGCTAGTTTGTGTGTAACTTTTGGAGACAGTACTGAGTGCTTGTGAGGATTATTGTACTGAGATTGTTACATGTTCTCTTCTATTATAATATAAAAAATATTTGGGGGTTTTTAGCTATAATCTTTCCCCATTACATATTGTGTTTATGTGCGCATGCGACTGTTTCTATTTCCGCAAATTGTTGATCAATTGTAGAAGAGGTTATGTGTTATACATGAATTTGAATTAGTGTATGATCAGTATAATCTCAGTGGATAAATATTCATTATTCAGCAAATTTATACATGGTATCAGAGCGAATTGAGCATCGAGATCTATTACAGTGATTACAATTTTATTTCGGTAGACAGAGTCTGTAACGGGCCAGGTAGCCTCTAGATCCATCCTTTCTCTGAAAGGTGATATATCTAGTAAATTCCCTTACAGTCGATCTCTGTGCTAGAAATAATTTGTTCTCATAGATCCAAAAGCAGTTGATTTTTTGAGTTTGGAATTCGAATTTTGCAGCAGCTTGTTTTCTTGGTGCCGGAGTTGAAATGTCTTTCAATGGTTTGTGACTCGAATATGCTCTTGAAGGCAGTTCAAATTATGTTGCATGGAAAGATCAGATGGAGGCAGTATTAGAAGATAATGGGCTGAAGGAGTTCATAGATATAGATGTCCAAAAGCCTACTAATCCTGCTGAAGTTGAGGCTTGGCAAAAGAAGATGGCGAAATGTCGAAGGATTCTGTTGGAGGGCATGAAGGATCACATTGTATCCAGCCTACATGGAAAAGCTTCTCCATATTTGATGTGGAAAGCATTGACAGATCTATTCCAGAGCAAGAGCGACCAAAGGAAGTTGGCGCTCAAGGATAAGCTCAGAAACATTAAGATGGAGAAAGGCAACTGTATCGCCAAATACCTCACGAAGTTCACTCAATGCAGAGATGAGCTGGGAAGTGTGGGGGTGACTGTCGATGAAGAGGACTTGGTGGACCTATCTCTCCTTGGTCTTCCGAAGAGTTGGCATTCCTATCAGGACTCTGTCAATGGTCGGGAGAAGTTGCCGGGATGGGAGCGACTTTGGGCAGATCTCATGCAAGAGGAGATAAGGAGGACTACCAGGGACGGATCTTCATCAAAGGTATATGATGAAGAAAATTGCGCTTTGGCTGCCAAAGCAAAGAAGGGGAAGAGCAAGAAAGCTTCTCAGTCTAGTGTGAAAGGCAAGAAGCAAGACATGTCCAAGGTGAAGTGTTTTCACTGTCACCAGCACGGACACTATGCCACAAATTGTCCGCAGAAGAAGAAAAATAAGAAGGTTGATGGATCTGCAGTGGGAGAGGCATTGGCCTCCCAGTTCGAACTCGATTTTTCACTGATCGCATGCTTGGTCTCAAGTGTGATAGGATCAATATGGTTCTTGGACAGTGGTGTGTCATTTCACATGACAGGAGATCGGGATCTGTTTTCAGATTTGGAGGAAAAAGATCTTGGAGTGCACATCGAGATGGGTGATGATGGTAGATACAGTGCGACCAGTATCAGTACCATTTCCTTTGAGAGGGAGTCTGGTAAACCCTTCATATTGAAGGAAGTATTGCATGTTCCAAGATTGATGAAGAATCTGATCTCTGTGGCGATGTTGGAAGACAAGGGGTATGATGTGGTCTTCAGCGAAGGAAAGGCTTTCCTGCACAGTAAGACTACTGGAGAAACCCGGAAGATAGGGGTTCGAGTCAAGAACCTTTATCAGTTGCAAGTAGATGGCTGCGCAACAATGGCATGCAAGGCGGGAGAAGTGGTGAGTCGGGATGATGATGGCGAGCTGTGGCACAGGAGATCGAGCCACCTTCACCATGGCGCTTTGAAGATACTGCAGCAGATTTCTACTGGGCTTCCTAAGGGCACTCTTGCGCAGTCAGATCAGTGCAAGGGGTGTACCTTGGGAAAATATGTGAAAGCCACCTTTCACGAGAAGGATAGTCGCGCCACGACGATCCTTGAGAGAGTTCACACATACGTGTGTGGTCCTTTCTCTGTAGCTTCGACAGCAAAGCACAAGTACTATGTGATCTTTGTTGATGATTTCTCTCGGAAGTGCTGGATCTTCTTCATGCAGAAGAAGAGCGAGACATATTCAAAGTTCTGTGAATTCAAGGCGCTGGTTGAGAAGGAATCGGGGAAGCATGTGAAGGCTCTTAGGAGCGACAATGGTGGTGAATTCATCTCTACTGAATTCAAGGACTTTTGCAGTGCAGAAGGGATTCAGAGAGAGCTCATCGCACCCCATAACCCACAGCAGAATGGGGTGGCTGAGCGGAAGAACAGAACGATCGTGGGTGCTGCACGGGCGATGTTGCATGATCAGGGCCTACCCCTTCACTTGTGGGCCGAGGCATGCAATACAACAGTGTATGTGCAGAACCGTTGTCCTCACAAGGTTCTTGGCATGAGTACACCGGAGGAGGCGTTTTCTGGCAAGAGGCCTGATATTTCTCATCTGAGAATTTTTGGCTCACTTGTCTACATGCATGTGACGAAGGATGCCAGAAAGAAGCTGGATCCGACTGCAGAGGTTGGAATATTTGTGGGGTACATTGATACACCTCACAACTATCGGGTGTATTTTCCAGATAGTCGCAAGACTGTTGTGCGACGGGATATCAAATTTCAGGAGGAGAAAGCCATGCAGTGTTCGCTTGAGAGGGAGCCACACTTGCATGTAGATGAGGAGCTATTAGTTCCTAAGGAGGAGCTTCCGGATGTGGATCAACCACAAGAGGAAGTTCATGGAGTGGAAGAAACCACTCATGCAGCGCCAACCATCAGAGGGTGCAAGCGCACTACAGAAGCTGAGCGACTGGCTCAAGATGCAGAGAGGGTTGTAGGACCACCTACAGCACAGCGCAGACAGAGACAGTCACCGGACCGGTACACTGGATACATGGCTCTTGTGAGCAAATGTGTCATGACAGAGCCATCCTCTTTCGAGGAAGATGTGGAGGACCCCGCATGGGTAGATGCCATGGTGGAAGAGTATGATTCGATTGTCAGAAACAGTGCATGGGAGATTGTCCCAAGACCGGAGGGGAAATCAGTGGTGGGTTCGAGATGGATCTACAAAGTGAAGCAAGCGGCTGACGGGAGTGTGGAGAAGTACAAGGCAAGATTTTTTGCCCGTGGCTTCTCACAGATCGAGGGGATCGATTATGAGGAGACCTTTGCACCTGTCGCAAGGTACTCTTCCATACGGACGATCCTAGCTCTCTCAGCGTAGATGGGATGGCACATCCATCAGATGGATGTGAAGACTGCGTTCCTCAACGGAGTCATTGAGGAGGAGGTGTACATAGAGCAGCCTGAAGGTTTCGAGATCTTCAACAGTGAGTCGCATGTGTGCCGACTCAAGAGAGCACTGTACGGGCTGAAGCAAGCACCTCGTGCTTGGTACACTCGCATAGACAGCTACTTCACCGGGCTTGGATTCTCCAAGAGTGAGGCGGATCCTAACCTGTACCAGATTGTAGTGGAGGGGAAGTTTCGCGATCATTGTACCGTATGTAGATGATCCGACGGACGGTGAGTCGTTGATACTTTCATGCAAGGAGGATCTTGCTGGAGAGTTTGAGATGAAGGACTTGGCCATCCTTCATTATTTCCTGGGATTGGAGATTTGGCAGCGCAGCAGAGGACTGTTTGTTTCTCAGGGCAAGTATGCCCGGGAGATTCTGGAGAGGTTCAACATGCAAGGCTGCAAGCCTGTTGACACTCCTCTTCCTGGTGGTTCGAGGAAGGAGGATGCTACTTCAGCGGAGGTAGTGGATGCCACTGTCTATCGACAGTTGGTGGGGTCGCTTATGTATCTGGTCAATACACGACCCGATATATGCTATGCTGTTAACCAGATTTCGCAAGCTATGGTTAAGCCTACCAAGATCTTCTGGAAGGCAGGCAAGCATGTATTGCATTATCTTAGTGGCACATCGGGATATGGTCTGTGGTACAGACAGGAGGTTGGAGTGAAGCTTAGCGGCTTCACTGATGCAGATTGGGCAGGGAGCCCAATGGACCAGAAGAGCACATCTGGAAGAGTTTTTAGTATCGGGTCGACAGTAGTTTCCTTGTACAACAGGAAGCAGAGATCCGTGGCACTCAGTTCAGCAGAGGCCGAGTACATGGCAGCAAGCTTGGCTGCATGCGAGGCTATTTGGATGAGGAAGATCCTCGTCGGATTGTTTGGGTCGCACTTGGAGCCTACTGTGATTTATTGTGATAACCAAAGTGGCATTAAACTCTCGACTAATCTAGTATTTCATGATAGATCCAAACACATCGACATCAGGTACCATCATATCAGAGATTGTGTGCAGCGGAGAATCATGTTACTTTCATATGTTCCCACGGAGGATCAGGATGTTGACATCTTGACGAAGGCGCTCACCAAGAGCAAGTTCGAATTCCACAGAGGCAGGATAGGGGTTGCAGATAATCCATATCTTGTTGAGAGGGAGTGTTGAAAATGCCACAAGATGATGGAGCTTAGTGAAATGAAGTCGCCTTCACTAAGTGGGCCCGCAGGCTATTTTTGGCGCAAAGTCTATTTTTAGACTATGTCTATTTTTAGATATATGGAGCATGGTCTAGGAGTTGCAGTATGCTATTCTTGGATGATTGGTCGAGTTGGTAAAAATAGATGGACCTCTATTTTTAGACATACAGGTCGAAGTCTATTTTTAGACTGCCTGTCTAAAAATAGGTCAATCAAATATTATTAGCCCTTAATAATATTTGGACTCTAAACTTTAGTTTATTCTCTTACAACACTTCAGTTGGAGCTACAGATGTGGCCCATGCATCTGACAGAAGGAATTACGCTATTCCTAGGGGTTTGGTGAACTCATGCATGGTTGACTTCAGTTAGAACTCAAGTGGCGGAGTTTGGTGGGGTTGATGAGACAGTTGGTGGAGTTGTGTTCGGTTTAACTTAGTTGAACTAGTTGTGTTTAGTTTAACTAGCTAATACACTAGTGATGAGTTGAGTGAATTAAATATTATTTAATTCACTAATTATTAACTCATTATTCAACTCAAGAACACATCAGTTCACTGCAGTGCATGGACAATTCAGTGAAGACCAGTGGAAGAGGTAGATGAAAGGGTGAGTTTGCTATTAGTTGTGACATGAGTTGTGCATGATTTTTACACAAGAATTGGAGGATATTGCCCATGAGGATTGCGTAGTTGAAGCCAAGGAGATTCAAAGTTGGATCTCTCATTGAACCAACTTGAATTGCGCAGTAGAGGCAGACAACTAGTGGATGAGTTTTGAACCTGTGACTTGTTCAAAACTGAGCTAGTTTGTGTGTAACTTTTGGAGACAGTACTGAGTACTTGTGAGGAGTATTGCACTGAGATTTTTACATGTTCTCTTCTATTATAATATACAAAATAGCTGGGGGTTTTCAGCTATAAGCTTTCCCCATTACATATTGTGTTTATGTGCACATGCGACTGTTTCTATTTCCGCAAATTGTTGATCAATTGTAGAAGAGGTTATGTGTTATACATGAATTCGAATTAGTGTATGATCAGGATAATCTCAATGGATAAATCTTCATTATTCAGCAAATTTCTACAAGCCGCTAGAAGGAAGATCAAGCAAGATGAGTAATCAAGATGGAACAACATCTATCGGGCCTCCGCTCTTTAACGGAAACAATTTAATCTTCTAGAAAACAAGGATTAGATCCTATCTTCAGTATCTGGGAGCAGATGTATGGGCAATTGTTGAAGGAGGATATCAATATCTGGCTGCAGTACCAACAGATCCGACGGAAAGAAAGAATTATGAAACCAATGCAAAGGCGGTCAATTCTCTATTAGGAAGTCTAACTGAATCAGAATTTGTCAAAGTCATGCAGCTGAATACAACAAAGGTAATATGGGAAAAAATCATTCTAAGTTATGAAGGTGATGCAAAGGTAAAAAGTGCTAAACTCCAAACTCTGAGAATTCAATATGAGAATCTAAAATTAATAATGAGGAAAGCATTGCAAGTTTCTTTTTACGTCTTGATGATATTGTAAATCGTATGAGAAATCTGGGAGAAACAATAAACGAATCTACTCTGGTTGAGAAAATTTTAAGATCTCTAATGGCAAAATTTGAGTCAAAAGTTTCTGCTCTTGAAGAAAAGCAGGATCTTCAAAATCTTACTGTGGTGCAACTTCATGGCATACTAACTGCATATGAAATGAGAAGAGGAGGACCATCTGAAGTCAAAGAAGCAGTCTTTAGAACTTCTACAAAAAGGAAGGAAGTACAAAGAACAGAAGGATTAGGATATATCTCAGAAGAAGAAGAGATAAAATTTGTAAAGAAACTTCAACTTGGCACAGGAAGGTTTAGAGGTAAGCTTCATTTCAAATGTTTTGATTGTGGAAGAGTTGGTCATTATGCTGCTAAGTGTCCTCATAAAGAAACACACAAAAAGGGGAAGGAAGTAGTAAGAAGGAATAAGAATCGTTATAGCACTAGAAAAAGTTACTATACTCATGAAGACAGTGATGGGTTATCTGATAGTGAGGAAGAATGTGAACAAGATCTTAGACTTCTCATGGCATTTGAAAAATAATCTAGTGAAGAAAAGGATACTTTTGTGGATTCTCTAGAAGACAATGATTTTCTTGATGAAAACAATCAACTCAAAATTTGCTTAGAAGAGAGTAAAATAATCATAGAAACTCTGAAAAATCAGCTTGAAGAAAAAGAGAAACACAATAAGAGATTAGAGTGTGAAATAGTAAGTCTAAGAAAATAACTTGAGAAAGTAAAGACTCTGAATCTTAGATTTTCTAAAGGATCTGAAACCTTAGATGAGATTATCAAGGTACAACATTATCCCCTTATAAAGACAAGTCTTTGATATATCGGAAAATATTCTCAGGCTTCAACACCAAATTATCTAAAAGCAGCTACTGCTGGTTTACAACATGCTGCCACTCAGCAAGGGAATAAAGAATCTTTGCAGATAAAGCATGATCATCTCAATTCAAAGAACACTAACTTTCAAAGAAACACCAATCAATAGGTAAATTCAAGAAGGAGATTTTATGATCGTAGTAATTTCTTCCGCAATGGACAATGTTTCTCATGTCACAATTTTGGTCATAAGTTGTTCAATGTGTAGCATATAAAACCATCATGACAAGAGAAGCAAGAAAGAAAAGGATTGATATTGAAACAAGGAAGAATACCTATAACAAATTTTCTTCTCTTCAAAATGAAGTTGAATGTGCTTATTGCAATAACGTTGGCCATGAAGAATCTCAATGCAGGAGCAAAGTTCAGCCAAAATAACATGTTCCTTCAAGCTCCAAAGTATGGAAAAATAAGGAATTACAGGTTGAAAATTGTGGCATAGCATTATTTGCAGAAGATGAAGAAAACCAATGGTACATTGATAGTGTATGCTCAAGACACATGACGGGTGACAAAAACAAACTTATTGCATATAGTGCTCTAGAAAAGGAAAATAATGTTACATTTGGAAATGATACTCCTGCGGTCATTAAGGGAAAAGGGTCTGTTTTTCTAAAAGAAAAGGTGAAAGCTAATGAAGTCATGTATGTGGATGGATTAAAGCATAACTTGTTAAGTGTAAGTCAAATGTGTGATCAAGGAACTGAAGTTGTCTTTAGTTCAGAAGAATGTGTGGTACATGATCTTGATACAGGTAAAACAATTATAAAAGGAAAAAGGACTCCAAGCAACCTGTATGTATTAAAGAACTGCAAATAACAATGTCACTTGAGTAAATCTTCAGAAAACTGGATATGGCATAGAAGGTTGGGGCATCTGAGCTTCTCTCAAATCAACAAATCAAGCAGACTTAAAGTTGTTCGTGATCTTCCCAATATTTCTCTACCTGAAAATATCATATGTAAATCTTGCCAATTCGGTAAGCAAACCAGAGTACAATTTAATGCCAAGGAAGGATCATCAAGTAAGCCTCTTGAGCTCATTCATACTGACATATGTGGACCTATGAGGAAAATGTCACCACGTGGTGAAGAATACTATATCTTATTCATTGATGATTTCTCTAGAATGTTTTGGATTGGGTTGATTAAACACAAAGATGAAGCATTTGAGAAATTTCAGATCTTTAAGGAACTAGTTGAAAATGAATTAGATCTAAAAATCAAGTGTCTTAGATCTGATCGAGGAGGAGAATATACATCCAATGAATTCCTTGAATTTTGTGAACAACATGGCATAAAAAGACAATTTTCTGTAGCTGGCACTCCACAACAGAATGGCGTAGCAGAGAGAATGAACAGAACAGTTCAACAAATGGCTAGAGCCATGCTTGATGATTCCGGAACACCTGACACATTTTGGGGAGAAGCAGCACATACAACAGTAAATATTCTTAACAAGGCACATGTTCGTGTAAATAGTGATAAAACTCCATATGAACTCTGGTATGGTAATTCTCCCACTGTAAAGCATTTTAGAATTTTTGGAAGCAAATGTTTTATCAAAAATAATGATGAAAAACTTGGCAAGTTTGAACCCAGAGCATATGAAGGAATATTTCTTGGTTACTCCTCTAGGAGTAGGGCATATAAATGTTACAATAAAAGACTTCGGAAGATTGTTGAATGTATAGATGTTGTTATTGATGAGTCTCTAGCAGCTCTAAAAGAAGAAAAATAAACAACAATTGAAGACAATGATGATGACATATATCCTTCTACATCAAATAGTAATGATACAAACAGTGAACCCAATGATTTGTCTGAAAAGGCTCCATCCATATATGTTCAAAAGAATCATCCAGAATCTCAAATTTTGGGAGAAAAGGGATCAGGTGTACAAACAAGAAGGACTCTTGTGGGATCTTCTAGCAATTTGGCATTTCTGTCCACTATTGAACCTCACAATGTCAGTCAAGCTAGCAAAGATGAATGTTTGATTCAAGCCATGAATGAAGAACTTGATCAAATTGAAAAGAGTCACACTTGGGAATTAGTACCAAGACCTCATGACAAAAATGTCATTGGAACTAAATGGATATTCAAAAACAAGCTAAACGAGAATGGGGATGTTATAAGAAATAAAGCTAGACTTGTTTGCAAGGGGTACGCTCAACAAGAAGGTATAGAATTTGAAGAAACTTTTTCTCCTGTAGCTAGACTTGAGGCCATAAGAATGTTTCTTGCTTTTTCAAGCTTTCAAAAAATCAAATTTTATCAAATGGATGTTAAATCTGCTTTTCCCGATGGTGATCTAGAAGAAGAAGTTTATATAGAACAACCAGAAGGATTCATTCTGGGAAATGATGAAAAACTTGTTTGTAGACTTAAAAAGGCTCTATATGGTCTCAAACAAGCTCCAAGGGCATGGTACTATCGTCTTAAAAAATATCTTCATCAACAAGTATTTTCAAAAGGGTCTGCTGATAGCAACTTATACACAAAAACTGAAAATGGAAAACTATTGATTGTGGTTGTATATGTTGATGATATCATTTTTGGAAGTAATGAAGAGTCTATGAGTTAGAAATTTGCTTCTGATATGCAACAAGAATTTTAAATGTCTTTACTTGGGGAACTAACATTCTTTCTTGGCTTGCAAGTGCAACAAGCAACAAATGGCATATTCTTATCACAAGCAAAATACCTCAAGAAAATCCTGAAGAAGTATGGCATGGAAGATTGCAAACCTGTAAGTACACCAATGATAATCGGATGTAATCTCAGTTCTAATGATTATTCCCCCACGGTGAATCAACCAGAATACAGATCTATGATAGGAAGTCTACTTTATCTCACTGGGACAAGACCAGACATCATGCATGCAGTTGGGATTGTTGGACGATTCCAAGCTAATCCAAAAGAGTCTCATCTTCAGGTTGTGAAAAAAATATTCAAATATCTACAAGGAACTCAAGACTTTGGACTATGGTATCCAAAGAATACTGATCTTACTCTTCTGCATACACTGATGCAGATTGGGATGGAAGTGTTGATGATCAGAAAAGCACTAGTGGTGGTGCATTCTATATGGGGCCCCAGTTAGTATCTTGGTTCAGCAAGAAGCAAAGCTCTATTGCCTTATCTACAACAGAAGCATAATATGTGGCTGCTGCATCATGTTGCACTCAACTTCTCTGGATGATGCAAACCATACAAGACTTTCAAATCAAATTTTCACCTCCTATCTCCATTATGTGTGACAATACAAGTGCCATAAGTATCTCAAAGAATCCTGTTATGCATTGCAAGACCAAGCACATTCCCATCAAATATCACTTCTTACGTGAACAAGTGCTTGAAAAAAAGGTGGAATTGGAATATGTTCCCTCCAAAGAACAAGCTGCTGATATATTTACCAAACCTATACCCAGGGAAGCATTTGAATATCTCAGAAAGAAACTGGGAGTAGTCTCTGCCATGCGGAAGATCAGATCTACTTAAATACAGAAGATTATATTGGTTGTGAGGTGCTGTTGGGCATCTCTGAATGCACAGGCTAAGGGGGAGAATTGGTCATATGAAAAGGATGCATTATTGACATTTATAAGTCATTTTGTTATAAGATGCAGCATGATATCAGGGGGAGCATGGTATTGTCAGTTCAAAGGATCTTGATCAACTCTTTGCCATTGATGTCAAAGGGGGAGGAAAAGCAAAAATCAATCATCAAAGGGCTTCTATAAAAAAAATCAGAGGAAGAGAATATTGCCATCAATGCCAAAGGGGGAGATTGTTGGCAATATTTTCATTGATGGAAAAGGAAGTGGCAAAGGAATTGGCATCTGAAACTGTAACTAGGAACAAAGAAAAGAAAGGTAGCAGAGGCAGGAAAAGAGAAGTCAGTTTTTGAAGTAAGCGCATGAAGAACCTGTATGGTTAAATCCGTGTTAAGGACTTGATAGATGAATGTGTGTGAACCTATGTATAATTTGAAGGTGTTTAGTCTGTATGAGAATCTGAGGAAGGTCGATTTATAGTTGTAATACAGGGAAGGATTGTTATATGCGCCTGTGTTGAATTAAATTAATAGCGTTCATAGTCTCTATTGAAAGCCTCTGATACACTATGAACAAAATGAGTCATTGATAATTGCAGTATGGAACCAAGCAATATTTGTTAATTGCACATGAAGGGTAGAGTTCATATATATACGCAGACGGAACCTGGAGTACGGAGCGGGAATTTGATTGGATGATTGATCACTGTTTAAAAACTGCGAGTGGATTTGCGGAAGCAGATTGCCCATATCGCACCACTTTTGTGCGATAAGCGGTATTTGAGGAGTTGGGAGCGATTCCATAGATATTCATTCGACATGTGGCGAGGTGGACCCACGGAAAACTGCTTGTCACTGCGCGCCATCGCGCGTTATCGTTCGACCCAGGATGCCTAGCGATATTGATATATACCGTTGATCTGGGAAGATGCCATCGGACGGTGGCTGTGTTCGGAAGGTGCGCGAAGGATAACTCAAAGTACGGCGGGCCATTGCACGTTAACGTTCGGCATTGGAGGTCGAGCGATATGCATATATGTCGTTGATCTGGAAGGCTGCCATCTAACGATGATCGAACGCTGGACTTGCATGAAGTTTACTTATGGTACCATGTGCATATTGGATTGGCTATTGACTATATTTGTGGGCCCGGGGTCAAAGTTTTACCATATTGTTTAAAAGCGTTAAAATGCGAAGGGTTAACCTTAATCCTAAAGTTAAGTTCAAAAGTATTAAATTAATTACCAAGATCAATAGAACATTGTGAGTTATGGAGACCCTGCTGGATTATCTATTTTGACCCCATCTAGGAATACCATTTGCAATTGAATGGTTTTGACCCAAGGTTTTAATAAAGGCGAAAACTATATAAGGTGATGAGAATCATGAAGAACGATGTGCATGCGAAGGGGTTGATAATAAACGAATCTCTTTTAGAGATATCTATATGAATAAACTCTGATATATCTGAATCTATGGTGCACCTGTGAATATGGTGATTGATCAAGATCTCTAGATCAGATTAATTCCCGGTTTAATCGACTGACAAGATCATGAAGAACGTATGCATGAGTAAGCATTGTGAATGAATACTTCACTTTGAAGTATATCTGTATGGAATGGGTAACAGATTGCTGAGAGATTTGAATTAAGGATGCACCTCTGAAGAAAATGAATAAATCTGGTGCCCTGCAAAGTATGTTGTGTGGAAGTGGATGAAACGTGGTCTGCAGTAGTACTGAGGTTCGAAGCCTTCAATGAGGGGGTTGTAGCTCCCTTCCAGTAGTAGCTGGTAAATGAGAGAAGGTTGTAGCCTTTCTGCAGGTAGGTGCCTGCGTGCTAGTATAAGTCTGCTCCAGCATAAATTGTAAGAAGTTTTCCTTATAATAAATATTGAAGACTGAGATAACAGTAGCGATGGTTTTCTCCCAAATTGGGTTTCCACCTTGAAAAATTGGTGTTCATATGTGTGACTTATGTTTGATGGTTTTTTCTGTTATTTCTGTTCATACTTACTGCCTACTAAACATCTGATGAATGAATGATGCAATGATCAAAGTAAAGACATAATAAGATCTCAGGACATACATTTTGGATTCTGTAAAATAGTATATGGTTTTAAGAGAAAGAAAAAGTAAAAGTTTTCAGCCCTAAATACTGATTCACCCCCCCTCTTAGTATTTTTCCAACAGATTTGTCATGAAGGATTGAATACATAGAAGAAAAGAGGAGAACTTGTCACTAATACATTACGATGAAGTTTCATGTCACATCTACCAAATCATGGCTTCTCAAAGTGTCATCACAAAAGTCTTATGTTGTCCATGTATTTTCGCACGATTTGTGGAATGTAATTTTGTATTTCTAAAAATGAGAAAAATGTAAAATGTGTGGAGGCCCAAAGGTCACACATGGAATGCGTAAAGTCACCAAGAAGTCCTACATCCATGTAGGAGCTCAAAGGTCACACAGAAGCTCAAAATTCACATAGAAGCTCAAGAGTCATTAAGGAGGTCAAGGGTCACAAGGGAGGTGGAGAGTAATATCATTTGTTATAAATACAACCGCATAGCTCAAACAAAGAACTTTTCACCTTGGATTCTCTAGCTTGGCATAAGAGGGAGGATCATTATTTGGAGGAGAAAGTATTGGCTTAATGTTCCACTATTAGGGCTAGTGTTGCATCATTGTAATTTTGTATCTTGGGAATTTCACTTAATAATCAAAAGCTCTCGGAACCGGTGCACTTTCATGCATGTATCGTGAATGTTGTAAGGTTATTATTTTAATGTTTGTTGTTAGGTCCCTATATTACTAGTATAGTCCCTTATTGTTGTTAGTGTAACCCCCTTATTGTTACTATTTTACCCCTATAACCCCCATATTATTATTATTGTGCCCTTAAATTATTATTGTTAGGTCAGCTAGGATTGCATTGTGGCCCCACTAGGATTACATTGTGGCCCCATGGACTCCTATATATAGAAAGGAGGTTTTGTAATTTGTATCATCCAAGAATTGTTCATTCATGTAATGTATTGGAGGTTTCCCCCTCGAAGTGGCTTATTTCTAAGGCACTGATATCTCTTTTCTTCTATTTTTGGAGCTGGTTTCAGAACATTTGGTATCAGAGCTTTGAGATTCTAGGGTTTCGCTGCTCCAAACACGTCATCGTGGAATTTTCGCTATAAATTTTTTTCTACGAAGGTTCAAAATATGAAATTTTTAGAGTGCGAAGCCAAAATCCTGAGGCACATTGTCGCAAAATTTTAGAGCTTGGTTCGCAATATTTTCGTAGATATGATCTGTGCAAGTTAGGTCATTTTGCAGGCTCCTGAATTTAACCTAAACAAGTCATCGTGGTATTTTCGTAATAAATTTTTTCTACAAAGGTTCAGAAGCTAAAAATTTTAGAGTGTGAAGCCAAAATCCAGAGGAACATTTGCTTAAATTTTCAGATATTGGTTCGCAATATTTTCAGAGATATGATTTGTGGAAGTTAGAGCTTTTTGAGGCTTCTGAATTTCATCTCAAAGAGGTGATCGTGGGAAAATATTCATAGCTCTCTCTCTGAGCATCGGATTGGAATTTTGTAAAAATTGGCCACAAGTACATGGACTGCAGTTTTCGGTCTATCAATTTCAGATCCAAAGGAGGAAACAATGACACGTGGCAAGTCGTACAAGTTAGCTCTACTGAACTAGTCAAAAATTGGGTCATTGTGGGAGATTGGACATAACTTTGTCTTGAAGAATCCAAATGAGATTAGAATTGTGGCATTTGGAAGAAGAGGGCTACTACAGGATAGAATTTCAGATATTGAGGACCTACAATTATAAAGATAAGTCAATTTCAATATCGAGCTCCTCAAAAGCAAGTAAAAGGTGTGTATTTTTTTTTTCCGAATTGCATAAGTCTTGTTTGAAGAATCAAGTTGAATTGATTCCAAGGGAATATTGTAGAATAGATATCATTATTGGATTCTAAAATGGCCCCTAAAAAGAATTTAACACCCATTAAGCCTTTAGAAGGCTCTACTATGACTCATGAAGACAAAGAATGGAAAAACGACATATCAAAATTAGAAGAGCAAGTACAACAAATTTCTCTCTCGCAAAGAACAACAAAAACATGAAATGGAAGTTTTGAAAAAAGGCGTGGAAACTAAGATGGATGGTTTGAAGAAAGGCTTGGAAGCTAAGATGAATGGTTTGGAAGCTAATATGGATGGCATGGAAGTGGGCATGGAAGCTAAGATGGATGACATGGAAGCTAAGATCGATGAAAAAATGAAAGACAAAATGGAAAACATGAAGAAGGATCTAAAAGTAGACATCAAAGGTTTGGCAAAGTTGATACAAGAAATGTTTCCTAATGGTGAAAAGATAGTAGAGGAAACTCATGATGAGAACAAAATAAATGTTAATCGTGATTTCATAAAATCTAATGTTGGCAGGAAGAACCACCATATTCAAAAAATGGATATGAGGAAGTTTGATGGAAAGGATCCTGTAACATGGATACTACAGATGGAGCAATATTTTGATCTCCATAACGTGCAAAACACACAAAAGGTACGCATTGCAACTTTACATTTAGAACAAAATACATTTGTATGGTATCAATGGCTTTTCTTCCGTAAAAAAATTGTCACTTGGTCAATTTTTACGGAGGAAATGATAGCACATTATGAGGATACAAAGAGCAACACCTTCTTTAGCCAATTGATAAATCTCAAACAAAAGGGTTTAGTGGGGGGGCACATTGAGGACTTCCAAAAATTGAATATAAGGGTAACTGATATTCCAGAGGAACACAGGATTGATCTCTTCATAGGCACTTTAAAGGATAACATCCAAAATGAAGTTCGCGTTTTGGAACCTGATTCATTGGAGAAGGCATTCAGGTTGGCAAGAAAAGTTGAATGTAAAATTATGGCGACAAGGAAGCCTACCACTCAATTCTATAAAGAAGGAAGTGTTGCTACGTCTAGATTTCCACAACATACAAGGTTGACACCACAACAATTGGAAGAAAAAAGAGCAAAAGGGCTTTGCTACAGTTGTGATAGCAAATACACTAAAGGTCATAAGTGTGCTGAGAAGAAATTATTTTACATAGATTATGAAGAGGAAGAAGAAAATGAACAAGAAGATGATATACACTAGGAACCAGCTCTAGAAGAGGAAGAAATGAATCCGACCATTTTGTGTAATGCACTGGCAGGAATTACCACTCCTCAAACTCTCAAGATAGAAGGACATATCAAGAAGAAAAAGGTAATAGTGTTGATTGATTCAGGTAGCACCCATAATTTTATTCATTGTAAGGTAGCCAAGGAATTAAAATTTTTCCTATACCTAGCACCAGAATGTCAAGTGATGTTTGCAAATGGAGGAACTATAAATTTCTCTGGAAAATGCCATAATATCAAGCTAACCATGGGGGAATATGTATTGAATAGTCCAATTATTTCCATTCCTATGGGAGGTGTTGATGTTGTACTAGGAGTACAATGGTTACAATCTTTGGGGACGGTAGCTTTTAATTTTCAAGAACTTTTCTTGAATTTTTTTTCAGAAGGAAAGGAAGTCGAATTACGGGGTATTGAAGGGAAGCCAGGAAGGATAATAAGCTCTAATGTCATGAAAAAGCTTCTAAAGAAATAAAAACGAGGCGTAATTGCACAATTATGCTCACTAGAAGTTCCGACATCAAAATCATCTATTTCTGCAGATCTCCAACAAGTCTTGGACAATCATTCCAAGGTGTTTTAAACTCCCAAAGGAATCCCACCTATTCCTGATCATGATCATGCTATTCATTTGATTCCAGGAAGTGTTCCTCCAAACATCAGGCCTTATAGATATCCTTACTTCCAAAAGAGCGAAATTGAACGTATGATTGCAGAAATGTTAGAGGCGGGTATAATTCAACCTAGTCAAAGTTCTTTCTCTGCTCCCGTAGTATTGGTACACAAGAAGGATTGATCATGGAAAATGTGTCCGGATTATAGGGAGCTCAATAAGCTCACCATTAAAGATAAATTTCCCATTCCTGTGATTGATGAATTATTGGATGAATTACATGGAGAAATTTATTTTACCAAGTTGGATCTTCGTTCAGGATATCATCAAATTAGAATGAAGACTGAAGATATTCCAAAAACAACACTTCAAACTCATGAGGGTCATTATGAATTTTTGGTCATGCCTTTTGGCCTTACCAATGCACCTTCTACATTTCAAGGGTTGATGAATTCCATTTTCAAACCCTTAGAAAATTTGTGCTAGTATTTTTCGATGATATACTAATCTACAACAGGTCTTGGAAGGATCACATTGAACATGTTGACATGGTGCTCAAACTATTGCAGGAGAAACAATTATATGCAAAAACATCCAAATGTTTCTTTGGAGTACAAGAGGTGGAATATCTGGGTCATATTGTATCTCACGAGGGTGTTAAGGTAGACCCCAACAAAATTAAAGCCATTAAGGAATGGAAAGTCCCCACAACCATTAAGCAGTTGCGAGGATTTCTTGGGTTAAGAGGGTATTATCGCAAGTTTGTTAAGAATTATGGGAGAATAGTAGCACCTCTAACAAAATTATTGAAGAAATATGAATTTTCATGGACTCCTGAAGCAACTAAGGCCTTTGAACATCTTAAAGAGGCAATGTGCCTAGCACCGGTCTTAGCTATGCCAGACTTCACAAAAACCTTTATTGTGGAATGCGATGCCTTAGGAAATGGAATTGGTGTTGTTTTAATGCAAGAAGTAAGACCCATTGCTTTTGAAAGTCGTCCAATCAAAGGAAAGTATTTATAGAAACCTATTTATGAGAAGGAAATGTTAGCAATACTGCATGCACTAAATAAATGGAGAACCTACCTAATGGGAAGGCACTTCAAGGTAAAAACTGATCATGATAGTCTTAAACACTTTTAGGAACAAAGACTATCTTCAGAAGAGCAGAAAAAATGGGTCACAAAGATGTTGGGTTATGAATTTGAAATAATCTACAAAAAAGGGAAGTTAAATTTTGTTGTAGATGCACTCTCAAGAAAGAATGAAGAGGTGGAAGCATTGCTTTGTGCCATTTCTATTATCCAACCAGATTGGATAACCGAAGCAAGAGATGAATGGGAGAAGGACGAAGAAGTGTGGACACTCATTCAAACATTGCAGCAAGATCCTAGTACATCTGATACATTTAGTTGGAAAAACGATTCCTTATGGTATAAAGATCGCTTATATCTTTGTAAGAATTCCCAACTAAAACAAAAGATTCTTTTGGAATTGCACACTTCTCCTTTAGGAGGACACTCAGGATTTTTAAAAACTTACCACAGGGTGAAGAATGAATTTTTTTGGGATGGCCTTAAATCTGATATTCAAAAGTTTGTGGCGGAATGTTTGGTTTGCCAGCAGAATAAAGTGGAGACAATTAAGACCCCGGGACTTCTACAACCTTTATCGATTCCAAGTCAACGTTGGGAGGAGATTTCAATGGATTTTATCACAGGTTTACCGAAGTCCGAAGGCAAGAATGTCATCATGGTGGTAGTTGATAGACTTACTAAGTATGCACACTTTTGTGCATTATCTCATCCATTTAAAGCAAGTACAGTTGCTACTACATTTATGGACACAATTCAAAAGCTACATGGAAACCCAAGGGTTATTGTGAGCGACAGAGATCCCATTTTTATTGGAAATTTTTGGACGGAGTTATTTTCTTTTTTGGGTACTCAATTAGCTCATAGCTCATCTTATCATCCTCAATCCAATGGTCAAACTGAGATAGTAAATAAATGTTTGGAAGGATATCTTCGTTGTTTTGTATTTGATAAAAAAACACAATGGTCGAGTGGTTACCTCTCGCTGAATGGTGGTATAACACTTCCTTCCATACTGCAGCAAAAAATGACCCCATTCATGGCACTTTATGGATATCATCCACCATCCATCACATCATCTTTAAGAGAAAATTCGTTGGTTCAAGTAGTGGAAGATCACATCGAGCATCAACAAGAAGTTCTCCAACTCTTAAAGGTGTAGAGCTATAAAAAGGGTCTCTTTCACCTCTATTCACCTCACATTAATATGTCAACCCGAGAGCGTTTTGTCATTACAAAGAGTGACTCAATCCGAGGCTCATTCGTCAGAGTAATGCTAGTAGTACACTGCTTTAAGAAATACAAGAGTAAATGGATGCTTAACTGAAATCAAATTGCTTTAAAGAAGTAAATCACACACTCAGGTAACTCAACAACTCATCAGTCAAGGGTTCGGTAATGATAAACCATCCCTTCAGAAACCGATAGAAAAAGAACTCAAGCATAGATCGCAAGCCTGGGAGCTAAACAGTGACTGATACTGCTCACTACAGTCTTAGATCATCTCTCACAGCAAACCATCAAATGCAGATAAATAGAACAGCAAAGGAAATAAAGGATTAAACTATAATTCTGAAATAGAACAGCAACTCTAAAATAGGACAGCAAATGAATACTAAGTCCCGCGGGTTATATTCAAACTTAATCTATGCACTCCTTGCAATCAAGGAACACTCTGTTATTCTAAAGGCAAATGACACAAATCATATTAATGGAACAGCAATAACAGTTTGGGAATTATGGAATAATACTGATGCATTAGAAACGCACACAACACAAATGTCAATAGAACAGCTCTGTAGCTTGACAGTAAGGATATACGATTAACTCTAGAAAGGAATAAGAACGCAATGCAGAGTTAACACACAAATCTGGCTGTAGAAACTTCAATGATTCAACTTAAACAGAGCATGTCATCTGAACGTATAAGCATATCAAATAATCAACTAACAGTAATGAACAAACCACACATAAACGAAGCTGTAATGGTACAGAAGCAAGTGTCCTTCGGGGCCGGGCCCTTAGCCTCCAAGGATGCACCGCTTTAGGTTAACGCAGATGCGAAGATGGAATAATCACCAGTCTTTCATTAATACATTGATCAAAAATACATCGAACCAGTTCTCAACAAAGCTGAATAACCAAATCGAATGTCTTACAAAAGATTACATCAAACGTATCTTATCTCGCCATTCTCTGTCTCTAAACTAACAGTACTTGTCTCTTTTTATAAAAACGATGGCGGAGATGTCCAAGCAAATAGATAAGTAAAGCAGCGATCCCTCAGGATCTTCGATCCTGAGGGATTCGCCAAACTGTTAACTCTTCATCCTGTCTTTGCTATTGCGCTGAGCTGGTGTCCTCTCCTTCTTTCCCGAGCCGATTCACCTTGATCTTGTTTCCCTATGTTTGTGTTCGGTTCTCGTCCAGAGAGACAGCAGTTATCTCCACTTTGTTCTTTCCTTTAGAGCGGCAACTCTTCGTTTTCTCCTTTCCCTGTATAGAAAATAACCATTATCAGTGGCTAAGTTATACACATCGATTCTCACATGTTTTGTTATAGTTCCTTATTACTTTCCAAATTCATGATACAAAAGGTTCACAAATTCTATTAAAAAGTCATTAAAGTAATCATCAAGATCATACCTTTTTAGTACTCCACACACCCCCCTGCTTACCTTGTTTCATGTCCTCATGAAAACATTGTAGTTGACATGTAATGCAGTGAGAGAGTATGCTGGAGACGGAGTTTCATGCGGAGGCCTACAACCATGTTGAGTGATTAAATAATCAAAGAACTGACCTGCTTGCCCTTCAGGCATATCATACAGGGCCTGGTATCCATGTGTTGGATGCCAAATAATTGGAGCGCGAAATCTACACCCTAACCAGGATGACCCTGCTTTTAGAAGGCTCTGGCCATAGAGATTCAAACGGTCAGCAGCGAACTCAAAGTTCTCATACTTAAATGGCTCTCTGAGCTGGATGTGTGGATCAGAGATTCGATATCGAAATTTGGCTGCATTAGTGGCCAAGTCCTTAATGGAAAAGAAATACTCTAAACCTTCTTGAATGAGTGCCTTATGCATAGGCCCTAATGTTACAATGACACCTGGAGTCCTTATGTGGTTTATATGAGCTGTCCATAACCGTACTGGGTTCCTAGGCTCAGCCCTAACTCTTAAATCTAGACCATTTTCTTGACTTTGAAAGGTATCATAGGCTTTCAGCCACTTAATCTGGTTAGCTCAGAATGAAATGAATGCTTGGAATTGAATATCACCAATGGAGGGACCAGGGTTCGATTCAGTCTTCTGACTTAGCACAAGGTCATGTAAATAGAGTTCACACAACAACCTCTGGACTTTTACTCCATAATGTCTACAACAGTCTATAAAATCATTGACATTGTTGATTTGTATGGGGGTGCCTGCCTTAACAGCTTTTATTTGTAATTGTAAATATCGTTCTAATAGAAACAGAGCATAGTTTTTAGCAGGAGCCCTACATGCTAAAACATTATTATATAAAGAACACAAGTCATTCATCTGTTTGATAGTAGTATCTAGTTTATAAGTTACATGTGTGACTTCCTCTTGTTCCTTCATCCATCCTTCAAAAACCTGTCTTTTAGATTGACTGACATCCCTTAGTTGCTGCTGCAACTCTTCATATTTCTCTAGCGGAGCCGTTTGCTCTTTAAGTTGCTCCATTTCTTGCCGTGCTTGTTTCACCATCTTGTGCAAGGTTTTTGTCTTTGGATCTTCTCTCCATGCATCAGTAGAGGCCGGGAGTTTTACCTGAACCTTCTTGTTACGCTGTTTAGAGTTCAGGACCCTGATTACCCCTGAGGGTGGTGCCTCCGTCTGAATTTCCTTATCATCTTTTTCTGTCTTAATCGGAACGGCAGTTGGAACCTCCGAGTCTTGGAAAACAGGCTCCTTGCGGGCCCTCTTTTTCCTCTTTACTTTCTGGTTCTTTTTCAAAATCCTGATTCGTTGCCTGAGCTGTGTTATCGTGTTTAATAATTTAGTCCGTTCCTTCCTCAACTTCTTGATTTCCATTGATTCCTTTGAAGGAACGGCAGTCTGTTGATGATGAACTGGATCATGACCAGTTGCTACCTCTTCCTCCTGAGGTTCTTCCTCACTGCTCTGCTCCGGCTGTTCTGGTGTATGCTCCTCAACTGGTTCTGATTCTTCCTCCTGGGGTTCTTCCTCTAGACTTTCCTCTTGTGACATGGGAACAGATTGTTCCCGTTCGGTATTTTCTTCTTCTTCATCATGCATGGGCATGTTCTCTTCTTGAAATTGGTCGTGGGGATTCTCTGAGCTAGAAGGTTGACCGTATTTACTCATATTGGCCAGGATGGCGGCCAGGTCATCTTCTCTTAGTAAGTCCTGTAATGGACTATTCTCCTGCTGTCCCATTTCTTCTTCCTGTTCAGTTTCTGCTTCTTTTTCTGTTCCCGCAGGCTCGGGTACTTCTTCTTCGGGTTGCTCATCTTCAATTATTATTGGTTGGTTGGTGCCTTCCTGAAGCTGTTCCAGCCTTCCCCTTATTCGAGCCAACCGGGCTGACTTTCTGGGTTTGTTTATGCTTCCTCTCATCTGAGCTAACCGAGCTGATTTCCTGGGTTCCTCTGGTTGCTCGGGTGAATCAGCTACATGCTTTCGCTTTGCGGATTCTTGTTGTAATTATGGTTGCTGCGATGTACTAGCAACATTTTCTCTGCGTTCTGCCTGTTGTTCTGGTGTGTTTATAGAACGTCTGCGTCTCAGGGATGGTTCTGTCGATTTCCCTTCAATCAGTGCAATGAGTCTTTCCCAGCTGCTCTGCTGCTGGGTAAGACTATAACTAACAACAAGTCGAATTAACCCGTGGTGACTAACAATTGCCTCTACGTGCTGTGCCCTTTTCATACTTTGTGCAACATCATGTAATGACGAATTTAAGAGTGCTGGTAAATTCACAGAGCATTTCTGTTTTAGAACAGCTAAAAGTTTAAGGTGTCGTGGTCTTACCACGTCTTTTCTTCCTTCGCAAGTAATGTAGCTCTGTATTATTCTTGCTAGCTCTGTCCAGGGTTCGCCTAGGGTCGCTGGCAAAATTCCTTTCCCTTTGATTGTCAAATGCTGGCCTTCATCTTGGAAGATGTCGACGACCTTCTGTAATCGTTCCTTTTTGAATGTCCATACCGGTCCGGTAGCTGGTAGTCCTGAGACTTCTGCAATTATGGCATCAGTGACCGCTATGTGTTTCCCTCTTACTATGGAGTGGTCTTCTTGTAAATTCTGTAAGAACTCCATTGCTACTGTCTCATTACCCTCCTGTAAGCGATTGAAATAGTTCAACCATCCTGCCCTTTCCAGGATTTCTCGGGCAGCAGCAGAGATCGTTAGCTGTTGAGGCTCACTATGAATTGCCTTGCCCCCATGATTTCGCTGCGATTTCTAAATGGAACAGCAAAAACGTTTTCGGTTTGAAACACAGAGAGCAGGGTTTCGCAAAAGAAAACACAGAGTATGCAACAGTGTAGCAAAAACAACTTGTGCGAAAAAAATAAAAATAAAAATATGCCATGCCGTGAAACCATGCCAAACCGTCGTGAACCAGATTTTCCGAATGATGAATTGACACGTAACAGAGGGAATGATGAGGTTAACCTCCCCCCCCCGCAGTGTGATAGGCTGTCCCAGCCGGCAAATAATGGAGCGGCACCCAGTCTGTAATCAAGTCAGAAAGGAACAACATGTGAATTTATGCCATGTTGAAAAAGGACAACAGATTACCGAAATCGAGGCGGAGGATGGATCGCGTGATATGATTTGAGGCTGTTGTGTTATGATTTGAGGCTGATGGATAGGCATGTATCGTATTCGCCAATCTTAAGCGGTCATGGTCACCTCCGTTGCCATGATTGGTAATGATAAATATTCATGCGGTGTATAAATCGGGAAATAACATGTGATTAATGCCTAGGATAAAGAAAAAAAAGAGTGTTAATATCTTACCTATTGGCGTAAGCAAGGTGACTTCGATACCATTAACATTACTCTACTGCCAACAGGTGTCCATAACCTTGGCAGAGTTGTTTTTCACCCCCGGAACCATGATCCTGTGTGTATACTTAGGACTGTTATTATGTCAGAATGTAGACCATTATGCTGGCTTGGTGACCAGTTAACCATAATGCCATTCATGAGGAAAGAGCGAAACGTGGGCAGGCCGGCTCTTAATGAGACCTCCTGTTCCAAGGTTTGTTTATTTTGATACACCTTTTGGACCATATCCCTGGTGTGGTGGCCAGAATGGGAATGCCACTTCACTTCCCTCCTCATGATCATGGTAGGCTGGCTCTCAATGAGACCCCCTATCCTGCATTTGACATTTGACATGTTTTTTCTTTTTTCTTATTTATACACAAAGGGTGGTTCAGCACTCCTTAAGAGTAGGAATGGTGGAAGAAGTCTTATTATCTCAATAGGAAGATTTAAACTCTTTGCCCTTATTCCCAAATATTAATAAAAAGATTTTAAGGGAATCAGCATGATAAAGATAACCAATCAGGGCAAAATTAGTAAAACCATGTCACAAAAGGTAAGAAATAAGTATGTCTTTCCCTCTGTCCTTTTATTAATGCAGAGCCTTATAGATAGAGCGATTTATGGTTTGCAGATTTCGGTATGTTGTGTCTTTATATTCATCGCATAAATGCATAGCTGAGGCTTGAAGACTAGAAAGAAGACGGGAAAAAGCATCCTCAATTTAAATCATCAAAGAGATCAAAAGTATGCAATTGGTGTTCCGTTGAAAAAGCAACAACGATGGATAATAGAAAAAGGAACAAAACTGCAAATGCCGTTCCTTTTGGGAAAAGGAACGGCAATCATACGAAACACTCCATATGCCATTCCGTTGAAAAAGTCAGCACAGAAATAAAAGAACGCTGTTGTTTTTTTTTTTTTGAAGAAAAAGGAACAGTGGTAACCAAAAGGAACAGCGATAAGCGTAACAATATCGTTTTTCTGAAAAAGGAACAGCAGAGATCCGAATGCTGTTCCTTTAGAAAAGGAACAGCAGAACAAGCAAAACCAATATAAAAAACACACATATGCTATTAGAAGAGCAAAAATCAAACTTTGTGGAAGAAAAAGGAACAACAAAATGACAAGAATTATTCAAATCAAACTTATGTACAAGAATCACTCAGAAACAAAAAAACTTTATGTACAAATTGCAAAAAGAAATAGACCCTTAATGAATTGCAGGTGAGGAAGATTTCTCTTCCTCTCCTAAGATCTCCAGATCGGTATCTCGGCGTATCTGCTGGCAGAAGGATTCCCGAGTAAGTGGTTTACGGTAGAGACGGACTCGGTGACCATTTACCTTAAATGCATATCCAGAACCGTCAATAGTGATTAGAGTAAGAGTTCCATTGTCATGTACCTTTTGGATTTCGTATGGTCCCAACCATCGAGTCTGAAGTTTTCCAGGGAAGTCCTGAAACCGAGAATCGTATAACAAAGCCCAGTCTCCCTCGTGGAAGACCTTATTCTTAATGAGCGCATCATGCCATTTGGCTCTCTGCTGTTGAATTAATGCTGTATTTTGTAGTGCAGAGAGTCGAATTTCGTCTAATTCATTGATCTGCTATAGTCGATTGAGTTGTGCCTCAGTTAAGTCTAGGCCAACTTCCTGTGCTGTACGCAGTGTTTGGATTTCGAATTCTATGGGAAAAATAGGTTGTTTTCCAAACACTAGTTGATAAGGTGAGTAACCAGTGGTGCTCCTCCATGTGGTTCGATAGGCCCAGAGTGCTTCAGGTAGTCGGGTAGCCCAGTCACGCCTATGTGATGCAATAGTTTTCGTTAGGATTGATTCTATTATTTTATTGCTACTTTCTACC
Source organism: Pinus albicaulis (assembly GCA_034641835.2). Classification (NCBI taxonomy): domain Eukaryota; kingdom Viridiplantae; phylum Streptophyta; class Pinopsida; order Pinales; family Pinaceae; genus Pinus; species Pinus albicaulis. Next base: position 358,313,743 of record CM076578.1, on the reverse strand, counting down.
TGCCCATTCGCCTGTGGGTGATATGGAGTAGTGATCTTATGCTGGACATGATAATTGTTAAGTGTTGCGGCTAATTTATGCCCAACAAATTGTGGTCCTCCATCTGTAATTATTTCCCTAGGAAGGCCATAACGGACAAATAAAAGAAACAGGAACTGTATGACAGAGTCCTCTGTGGCTCTTGGTAATGCTTCTGCCTCAACCCATTTGGTGACATATTCTATTGCCACCAGAATATATGTTTTTTGATTTGATGAAGGGTTGATGGGTCCAACGAAATCCAGAGCCCACCGTTCGAATGGTTCAATGACTAACTGTGGTTTCAGAGGCATTTCATCAGCTTGACCAGGTCGTCCTGCTCGCTGGCAACTGTCACAGGCTTGGACGAACTTCTTTGCATCTTTGAAGATCGTGGGCCAGTAATATCCTGTCTGCAATACTTTATGTCCAGTCCTACGCTCAGCGAAGTGCCCCCCACATGGTCCATCGTGACAGGCTTTGAGGATGTCAAAGATTTCATCCTCTCTAACACATCGCCTGATATGCATGTCTGCTCCTATGTGAAACAAATAACCTCCAATCCACGAAAATCGAGAACTTTTCTGAATAATCTGCTTACGCTCATTAGGAGTTAAATGTTTTGGTAATTTACCTACTGCAAGGTAATTGGCAACATCAGCATACCAGCATACCAGGGTGTTTGAACAGCAACAGCAAACAGGTGCTCATCCGGAAATTGATCTTCCACTATGTGCACGTAAGCACGGTTTGGTATCCTTGAAAAAGAAATCGACTCTGGGGTTTTCTTTGCCGGGGGCGGTCCTTGATTGTTGTCATCGAATTCCTGATAAGGTCTGTGCTTCATCGAGTTACTAGCATTGTGACAGACTTATTTATAAATATTTTGTAAGATGAGTACGCCTTTACGAATGACGAATGCTTGTGTTATAATATAAATTTATTGACGGTGAATATTACGACAAAGTTCTTTTTTCGATAACGGTGTAATTCAGTTAGAAAGGATATTAATTATGTGATGTATTATATAGCATGTGGTTTTTATCCTCTTCCTGCCCAAGGACTGCGCCAATGGTTGTATCTGAGGCATCAGATGATATCTGGAATGGTAGGTCCCAGTTTGGTCCTCGAAGGACTGGGGCTATGGATACAAGCTTCTTTAGATCCTCGAAAGCATGGTCACATTTGTCTGTCCAAAGAAAATCAACGTTACCAGTCAGTGCATATAAAGGAGCAGCAATGTACGAATAATGCTCTATAAATCGTCTATAATAACCTGAAAATCCAAGAAAACTGCGTACCTCTGTTTGAGTAGTAGGAGTGGGAATAAGCAAAAGTATTTGGATTTTGGCCAGGTCTACCTGAATGCCGGCTACTGAGACATAGTGTCCTAGGATAAGTCCTTCAGTCATCATCAAAAAACATTTTTCATTGCTTAAGCAAAGCCTAGTAACAATGCAGCGTTGTAGGACTTTCTCTAGGGTGTCTAGAGCTGGATCGAAGTCATCTCCGTATGGTGTAAAGTCATCCATGTCAACTTCAAGTCCATCATTGATTAAATCTGCAAAAATACTAAGGATAGCCCTCTGAAATGTGGCAGGAGCATTACATAAGCCAAAAGGTAAAACTCGATAGGCAAATGTTCCCCAGGGGCAAGTAAAGATAGTTTTATCCTGGTCTTCAGGGGCAATCTGAATCTGATTGTATCCACTGAAGCCATCCAGGAAAGAAAAGAACTTCTTCCCTGCTAAAGTGTCCAATACTTGATCTATGAAAGGAAGAGGAAAATGATCTTTTTGTGTTGCCTTGTTAAGTTCCCTATAATCCACACAAATTCTCCATTTTCCATTATTTTTTGGTACCACCACAAGTGGAGAGACCCATTTACTGTCAGAGATAGGGTAGATAAAATTCACATCTAAAAGTTTCTGAAGTTCAGTTTTTACAACATCTTTTAGATGGGGATTAAGTCTCCTTTGCGGCTGACGCACAGGTCTGGCATCCTTTTCTATGTAAATGTGGTGTGTGCATAACTGGGGATCGATTCCTTTCATGTCAGGGTAGTCCCATGCAAATGCTTCTTGATATTTTGTTAACAGATGGATGAGCTTTGTTTCTTGTTCAGGTGTGAGATTAGCATTGATGTTTAAAGTTTTCCCCGGTGCAATTTCCACAGTTTTACTATTTGCAACAGAAGTGACAGGTATTATTTGATCATGAATATCTTTCAGGGGATCTTCTTCTAACTCATTATCAAATGCTGCTTTTATCATGTGACATTATGTGCGAGGTTCAGTTTGAGTAATGAAATTGTTAAGGGCATCGTCTTCTGTTTGATCTTTGAAATCAAGTGCCTCTTGTATAGTTAATGGAGATCTAATGTTATCAGTAAGATATGATACAGGGTGCTTATTCGTTTTAATCATTGTGACACTTGGCTGCGCTGGAGGATATAGAACTAAATTTTTGCTATTCGGTCCTCTGGTTATGGTCATATTTCCCTGCCGACAGCCAATGTAGGCATCGGCAGTAGCGAGCCAAGGTCTACCTAAAATTAGCGGGTGTCCATCAGGTCGGGTTTTTGGATTAATTATCAGGAAATCGGTTGGATACTCCCGAGTTCTCTGAGAGAACCATGACATGCGCTGTGGCGGTGCCCTCACAAAATTAACCACGGTCCGGTACGACCAATTATAACGAGAGCGGTCGTACCTACGGATATCGTACGGGCACAGCGAGTTTGTGGTTGTTAAAATATTAATTGCAGCCCCTAAATCAACTAAGGCATTAGGCAGGGTCTGGCCATAAATTTGAACAGTTATAATTGGATTCCCGGGGTCTTCATATTTAAGGGGTGTTTCTCTTCCCGACAATAGGTCAGATAAGGTGCCGGCTACTTGGACTCTTGGATTGTTTGTTATATTCCTCCTTGGTTTCTTTATGCACAACTCTTTTATGGTTTTGGCGTATATGGGAATGTCTTGAATAGCTTGGAGGAATGGAATTTTTATGTACAAGTTTTGTAATTCTCCCAGACTGTCAAAGTCAGGGTATTGTATGGATCGAGGTATGGCTAATCGTTCTGGGAACGGAGGAGAGGATGTGGTTGCTTGATTATGAGTTTGTTGCTTATTTACATCCTCTTGTTGTGACTGATGTTCTCTGGGTAACTGGTCTTCAATATGAACTGTTTTATCTCCCTCAGTTTCAATTATACGCCCAGATCTTAACTGAAGGTCGTTGCACTCTTTTAAATCAGGTCCTGGTTCTGGTGATTCTATGATTTGAATAGATTGGACCTGCCTGTTGTTTGGATTGGGATCGGGTTGGGCTGGGAGTTGCGGCCTCCTGAGATTGGGCGGGGATTTTGGTGGCGCAGCTAAGTTTGGGGGAGCGGAGAATCGTTAGGGCGCGGGGTGGTACATCGGTCTTTGCCGGCTTGTCCGCGAGGGTCGAGCTTTGTGAAATGGGGGTCCATTGTGAGATATGGGCCATTTTTAATATGGTGGAGTGTCGAAAATTTGCTGCTTCGGTTTGGCTTGTTTGATTCAGCCATGGATTTGAAGAAGGAAATGAGTGTGGTGACCAGTTTGTAAATGGGGTTTGAGATTGATTTTTCCACATACCATATTGTTGAGCATTATACTGTGGGTTTTGAAAGAAAGAGGTTGGGTCCGGAAACATACCAGGTTGTCTCGGCTGCCACTGGCGGCGCTGGTTGATCGAATTCACCGATTCTGGTTCTTCTTCTGCTTCCTTATATACCGCTTTCAATCCAGGAAGTGAGGGGCAGCTCTCTGTAAGGTGATCTTTTGTACAGATGGGGCATGTTTGGACTTTATCCAGTGGACACTCCTTGTGGCTATGTTTTTTTCTGCATCGGGGGCAGAAGATTGCCAAATTCTGTTCTGCCTCCAGCTGCTTCTGTTTAGCCTGCACAATATCAAGTTGTGTAGTTAGTGTCCCCATAATATCGGTTTTAAAATTTTCTAATAAATTTCCAATTTCTGCACGTGTTACTCCTTCTGCTGATACTTTGTTATCTCTTGCAGACCGATCGTATTCTGTCGGTTTTATTCTTGTGCTGCCTCTCGAACTCCACAGTATGAAAATAAGGGATGTCGATGCATTCTCTTGATAAATATCCCCTTTGCCCATAATGTTTAATGTTTCAATCCATTGTTACTTCATGCCCCTCATTAATGCAGTTTTTAACACATTATCAGGTAAAGGTAGCGATGCATAAGGAGATCTTTGTAAATTATACTGAAAACGTTCCACATACTCCTCTAATGTTTCATTTGGTCTGGCTATCATTTGAAATATTTCGTCTTTTAATTCTATAGACCTACAATAATCCTGGTATTTCTTTAAGAAGGATTCTTTCATTTGATCCCAATTGTTGATAACCCCACCACCTAGCCCCATAAACCATCTTAAGGCAGCCCCTTTCAATGTAGAGGGGAATAATTTCAATTTTTGGGGATCGGTGGTGTAATCGTACCCGCGACATAACACATCGAATTCGAATAGGAATGCATCCGGATCCTCTGATGTGAGTCCATGAAATGTGGGGATATGCTGAAGAGGGATAGCTTTCATGGGTGCATTTGCTGCAGAATCCACTATAGGATATTGTAATGTAGAGGTTTGAGTGTTTGGCTGGTTTTGAGCGTTTGGTTGGTTTTGAGCCATAGGATCGAATATATGCCAGTAACCTTCTGGGATATCTAGGAGGGTATTCCTAGGTTGGTTGGGAACGGTTTTGACAGGGATCTTTTGTCGCCGCTTCCTCCGGAAGACAATAGGGAATACACGAGTGTTGAAAGTTGAATGACTTTTCGCTGGCTCCCTTATACGCTTTTAACATCTAATGATGCAAGTTTGTTTCAGGGAGATTTGGTTATGGTTTCCCCTGTTCCTCCTTCTCCTTCGGTACTGAAGGTTCGCTATGACAATTACGGGTACGATTTTCCAACTTCTTGAAATCTTATCCTCGGTTTGACAAGCTACAATACGAGCTGGTGATATGGTGATCCTGGCACTTCAAAATTAATGGTGGTTTCGAAGTGTTTTTATTGAAACCTACTGATGGCTGAGACTCTGTTTTCTTCTAGATTTCGTCTATGAAGGTTGTTCGGCCAAGGGTCACCGGCCCCTTAGCTTTTTCAGGTTTGGATGGGGGTTTGATATTTTTTTCTGGTTTTTTCTGCTTAGTCATGCACTCAAAAATAAACTACGAACTCTTGTTCAAACAAGCAAAAACAAATCTGTTAGGAAAGCGGATAATGAGCAGGTCTTTTACATGCTCTGTACGTAAGTTCTTACCTTCCGTTTTTAGGATCCAACTCCTCCCTAGCAGGCTTGTACACTACTCTGAAAAAGACAAATGGCTTCACCCTTTGACGTGAACGAACGTAAAAATGTAGAGCTGTAAAAGGAATATAACATAACTACCTCACATTAATATGTCTGACGAGAGCGTTTTGTGGTGAGGGCGGCTCGATGCGAGCGCAAGTGGCGTGAGAGTAATGCCTAGTAGTACGGTGCTTAAAAATAGACAACGATAATGGATATGGCATCAATCAATTGCTTTAAAAAGTAAATGCCTCGAAGCCAACAACTCATCGGTCGAGGTTCGGTGACGATAATACTCTAGCTAGGCGGTAGAAAAGAAACTCTGAAGTAGCATAGATGTGTGGCTTTAGGGAGACTACGCGGTGAGCAATCTTGCTCCCTCGATCTTGAATCATCTCTCCAGCTCAATAATAAATGAGATAAACCCGACAACCAAAGAAATAAAGTTTAAACTATAATTAAAATGGAACGCTTAAGACTAAGCCCAGAATGACAAATAGATAAGTCCCGCGGGTTATATTCAACTTAATCTATGCACTCTTTGCAATCAAGGAACATGCTGTTAATCTGAAGGCGAATGACACAAATCATATTAATGGAACAACAATAACAATTGGGAATTATGGAATAATACTGATGCATTAGAAACGCACACAACACAAATGTCAATAGAACAGCTCTGTAGCTTGACAGTAAGGATATGCGATTAACTTTAGAAAGGAATAAGAACGCAATGCAGAGTTAACACACAAATCTGGCTGTAGAAACTTCAATGATTCAACTTAAACAGAGCATGTAATCTGAACGTATAAGCATATCAAATAATCAACTAACAGTAATGAACAAACCACACATAAACGAAGCTGTACTGGTACAGAAGCAAGTGTCCTTCGGGGCCGGGCCCTTAGCCTCCAAGGATACACCGCTTTAGGTTAACGCAGATGCGAAGATGGAATAATCACCAGTCTTTCATTAATACATTGATCAAGAATACATCGAACCAGTTCTCAACAAAGCTGAATAACCAAATCGAATGTCTTACAAAAGATTACATCAAACGTATCTTATCTCGCCATTCTCTGTCTCTAAACTAACAGTACTTGTCTCTTTTTATAAAAACGATGGCGGAGATGTCCAAGCAATTAGATAAGTAAAGCAGCCATCCCTTAGGATCTTTGATCCTGAGGGATTCGCCAAACAGTTAACTTTCATCCAGTCTTTGCTATTGCGCTGAGCTGGTGTCCTCTCTCTCTTGCCCGAGCCGATTCTCCTTGATCTTGTCTCCCTATGTTTCGTCCTACACTCTCGTCATCAGGAAGGAACATCGGTGTCTCCTTCGTTCTTGTCTTTAGAAGCGACAACCTTAAGCATATATACTGTATAAGCGCCATTGCTGAATGGCTAAGTTATACACATCGATTTTCACATGTTTTGTGATAGTTCCTTATGACTTTCCAAATCCATGATACAAAAGGTTCACAAATTGTATTAAAAAGTCATTAAAGTAATCATTAAAAATCATGGCACCAAATTACTCACAAAGATAACTTGAATTGCTTTAAAATGTCCAGAATGAAATAGCAAAATAGAATCAACATCGTAGCAAAAGAAGTTTTGATGTGGGAGACTGGGTATTTTTACAGCTACAACTATAAAAACAAATTTCCCTCAAGCAAGCTAAGAATAATAATAAATTATCACCAAAATACTATGGTCCTTACAAGGTGTTGCAAAATATTGGTACTATGGCATACAATTGGGGCTTCCTAAATTCTTCACTAGCAATTATCATGTTTTCCATGTTCATGCTTAAACAAGTTGTGGGTGAAAATCTTGGGACTAAACAATATTTCAGGAACTTGATGAGGAAGGAAAAGTGTATTTGAACACAAATGGTCACGAAACACGAGCTGGTGACTGGAAAGTATAGGTAGTTTCGAGGTATCTCATCAAGTGGAAGAACTTACCCCTGTGCAGGTAAACTTATGGAGATGACAACTATGAAATTTTTATACGAAGCACAGGCGGAGGTCGGATCTACTAAAGCGTGAGGACAACACTTTTGAAGGAGAGGGGCATGTTAGGTCCCTATATTACTAGTATAGTCCCTTATTGTTGTTAGTGTAACCCCCTTATTGTTATTATTGTACCCCTATAGCCCGCATATTGTTATTATTGTGCCCTTAAATTATTATTGTTAGGTCCGCTAGGATTACATTGTGGCCCCATGGACTCCTATATATAGAAAGGAGGTTTTTTAATTTGTATCATCCAAGAATTTTTCATTTATGTAATGTATTGGAGATTGCCCCATCGAAGTGGCTTATTTCTAAGGCATTGATATCTCTTTTCTTCTATTTTTGGAGCTGGTTTCACAACATTTTCACTATATGTTTGTGTCCATACATACTAAAGAAAGTGAACTATTTCGTTGGATTTGGTATAAATCTTGTTGAATTTTCGTTGTTACTTTATTTTATGATTGTTGTTATATTGTGAAATATTTTGCAGGTTCATTAAAAATTATTTCTATGCTCCAGTGTGTATTTATTAGGATATTACTATTACTTTTATTCTAAAGTATCACTTTCTCTCTTCTATCCATGAAATTACCTTATATACATTGCAATTTTATGCCTCACATTGTCAGCTTACTTACTTGTTTCAAAGGTTATGTGCATACTCTCTTATGTTGTTTATTGAAACCAATGAAAACCCTTGATTTATTATCGTCGGGCCTATTATTTAGATGGTGATCCGACTCTAAATAGTGTGATTTCTAGTTCGGAATTCATATTGGGGATACCCCTTACTATCGGTGGCTTTCAACATCGTCAACAATTGATTTGGGCATTGGTAGAAAAAAAAATATATTTAGAAGAGCAATACCATGAATAAGCTCATCCATCGTCTTGTGACTAACCCTAATGAAAATTGACTCCAAAAAAATTAGCAAATTGAACTTAAAGAAAAAATAACATTGAATTGAAACCTAAAATCAAAATACCTCTATGGTTCATGGCATAGAAAACTTCTTAACATGGTTCAAATGATTTGAAGAGTGTTCATAACTTCATTGAAAGATCCCATATCTCTATCAACACATTATATAATGATAGATTTCCAAGTGAATTCATAACTATGGTAAGGACATGTGTGTTTAATAAATTAAAAAATAAAATAAAAACCTTAAGTGAGTTACAATATATATACCATATGTATGTGTGTAAGGTTTATAATGTCACATACGGACTATAACACTAACCTAACATATAAATCTCTTAAAGGCACAATATTGCTACATTAACATATACATAATAACTTATACAAAGATGTCATATCACCCACATACTCATAATTTTTTTTGTGTAAAATGAATCATTTTATATAAAACAAAAAAAAGTGATTACAATGGAAATTCATAATTCTCCCTCACACAATTCACTTTAGTAGTCACCATAGACAAACTGTAGACAACAAAAATATTTACAAAGAAACCAAAAGAGACGGGACAAAAAAATCCATGTGCCCAGGCTAACGCCATTACAAACTCCATACAATGCCATTACAAAGACCAAGTTCCAGATATAAACTTTGTTACCTCACTATCTCATCCAATAATTTAGAGAAAAGAAATAGAATCAAAACTAAGTCAAATTAAGAGATCCAAACACCATCATTGCATCACACTTACAAACCATGAACTTGACATGATTTCACGATATTACAACTAGTAGTTAACATAGGATTCCAAAAATATTTACAAGACGAGAATTCCATAAGGAAATTAAGACCTAAAGCAGAAAAATCCACCAACTTTGCAACACCATAGTGACCATCAGAAATGACATACTTATAAACTTTGCTAGCCTAAATAATAAATATGCATTAAAGGTCATAAAACATGGACATAAAAAAATTTATATCCTTTAAGCAACTCTTACACTTTGCAACAATATCCATTCTATGAAGAAGATATAGTTCCTAGCTCTTTCGCACTTGAACATGGGGGTTCGAGAGATTTATAGTTGCAGAGTCACTCACAATATATCCCTCTACATGAGCGATATGGGAGTACAGGTTATCCAAGAAAAATCATTGATTGTGAAGCATTCGTTTGACATCCTCCAAGGAGGAGGAGACATTATAGTTATTTGGTTGCTTGTCTTTGAGAACTATACTTAACATGGTGAGATTTCATTGATGCAAAGCTATTTAGGAAAGAAATCATTACTTCATACACTTACAGAGGCCAGGACCATGATTCCTCTTCGAAACCACATGAAGAAGTTATGAATATGAATGAAATTGTCATTCCTCTCCATCTAGAGAGTCCAAATCACTAATTTCCTTGCACAATTCTGTAGGAATAACATGGAAATATGAAGTTACAGAATCATAGGAAAACGGTCTCATCCTTCTCTGTCCCAAAGAAGCATGATTGCCTCCACCCCATTTACTAAACAACCATTTACATTGCATTTCTTGCCTAGGAAGCATCACTGAAGTGGTGAAATGGCATTGAAACCTCGACTTACAAAACAAGAGGGGGAGCGAGACACACTAGTTTGACACCCTAGATCTAAAATCACCAAATCTTCTCTAAAAATTCTTGCAATTATGTCAGAGCCAACTAGAAATACAAGAGGAGCAGATGGATATTCTCCTTCTACAGACACCTCAAAACCTGACACCATGAAACAAGCAACTCTACCAATATATGATTCAATATTTCAATGATCCGAATTTATGAAGGAACACAATAAAATACAAAAATACACATAAAATAAGAGATGTAACATAAATAAAACTTCATTTCATTAATAAAAAATCACTGAAATATGATTACAGACATAATGGAAATAAACTAGCCAGGGCGTTGGTAGCTTATCTCTGAGAGGGCAGCTACAGGCCTCTAAATTGTGTTACAATGAGGCTCGAGGGCCTATTTATTATTTAGAAAACCCCTAAGCATCCAAAAACCTAACCCTAGGAGATGAAGCACCAAAAATATGAGCCTTGTTTGGATAAATTGATACATCAATCTTCCTAGGGACATAAATTTGGCATACGATCTTCGTTTGACGTGCAAAATACCTTGTTATAAATATCTATCCGAGGACTACAACTTTTGATATGAGCAACATCGAAGGAACTTCCATGTTGCTCCAGATTTTTCCAAAAAATCTCGTTTAGGGCCTCAAAACGACTCTAGAATTTCAGGACCCAAAAAACTGCTAAAAATAGTAAACACACGCATGGTAACCACAGATAAAGTGAAAATAAACACACATAGATAGAAATATAAGCATGTGATTTATTACTGTTAACCATAGATGTGATTTTACAGTACATTAGGTGTGACCCTTGTATTCCGCATTCCAAGGTCACTTGGAGTCATTTATGACTGTTCGGCTTCCACACCTACCCGTTGAGGATTAGGTGTCCAATATTCCCCCCCTTAATCCGAAGGGGTATGTGTGAGTCCAAGAAGAGAGTTGCAATACAAATCTGCAAAGTATGCATGGCAGCACTTAGGCTGAATCAGCTCTCTGAAATGTTGGAATAAAGAGGTGGTTTAAGGATGACCACCAACACTGGAACACTTAGTGCAGTTCCCGGAACTCTTCCAAATTTAGCAAGAAGCTGAGGGATTTTGCTAGAGGAAGTGTCCCTCATATTTGAAGAGGGATACCTTCAACCTAGAAGAAGGGAGGTCTACAACCTGTGATGGTTTAAGGATGACCACCAACACTGGAATGCTTAATGCATTTCCTAGAACTCTTCCAAAGCTGGCAAGAAGCTGAAGTATTCTGCTAGAGGAAGTGTCCACCAACCAAAGGAATTCTCATGGGCATCCGTGTCTCTGGCTACAACTCTGAATCTAGAATGACAAGTTGTGGCTCAGACTTGCTTGAACTATTGTGTCTCTGGCTACAACTCTGAATATGGAATGACAAGTTGTGGCTCATGCTCGCTTGATGTGGCTTCGAAGCTTGTAGATGACCACCATTTCCCCCCCTGTCAGGTACAAGGTGAGATGATGGCGAAAACTCAACTGCAAAGTTGTTCAATATTCTAGAACAAGTTTTAACATGCAGCTTAAACATCTTCTTGGTTGTTGATGCCCATTACCAAGAAGCGATCCATCCAAGATGAATCTTTGTTCTTGTAGGAGGCTTGTTTTTGAAGCATCTATGTGAAGAATGGGTGTGGAGACCACAGTGCTTGCATGGGTGAAGACTGAAACAATGATCTTTCATATGGCCAAATCAATCACAATGTTGGCATTTTTTAATCTGTTCTTGTTGCGGTGGAAGAGGATCAGGATCTGGAACAACTGAAGGTGAAATGTCATATAGAAATCCAACACTCTGAAATTGAATGGCCTTGGAGTAGTCTGGAATATGAAAGGACAATTTCTTTTCATATCCAAGGCCAATTCTGTGCTTGTTGTGGACAAGATCTTCCCAAGGTCTGATGATGGGCTTGAGAGGTAGAACTCGAGCTTTTGCATCTGCATACAAATTTTCTTTTGAACTAAGCATTGAATGTGAATCAGTCACAACATTATTGAATTTTTGATTATGGGAGTCTCTTTCAATGTTCTGAACAGAAACAAGTTCAGAATTATGACTCCACTGCTGTAATTCTTCTTGTTGAACTTGAGATTCGAGCTACAAAAAAACAATCTTCTCTTATGTGTTTTGCAGACAATTTTGAATGTCCAAAAGAGAGGGTTTTCTTATTTTGACCATATTAGACTCAGTCGTGGAGAGGATGAGAGTATCTAAAAACTTTAATAACTCAGTAATTATGACCATTTTGTTAACAACTCACAAAAAACAAATGAGAAACGTGATAGGAAACTAAATATGCAATGTTCCTGCAGATCCCCCTCGGAACAATATGCAAATCAACAATAGTTTTCAACAACCAATGGTTGCAATACAAAATTATATTTCTCTCAGAAATAAAATGAGAAAGTGGTGAAAAATATCCTAAGTATTGTTCTTCAGTAATAGAGTCAAGCTATGAAAGTACTTCGTTGTAGTGGAAATGTTATCTTCAAAAATATGAGTGTCCTTCACCGATGAGCAGCTCAACTATGATGAGAAACTCAACCAATGTTTCTAACTAATCAACACTGCATACTCCAACCACTTCTTAATGAATTATTTGTAACTTACACTACTCCGATATAGAGGTAAGTTAGTGAATCCTTGTTCCAACAAGAAGAATTACTGATATAGAGGCATTTTCTGGATTTTCAATGCATACATATAAATATCCTACAATGAAGGTCCATTCGCAGGTTACATGCACAAATGTCTAGATTTTACAATGTCGGTAGATTTGATGTTGCAGAAAATCTCACCCCATCATTGTCGGTATCTCTCCCAACGCCTTCCTGAAAATCACTGTGTCGACCTCTCCATGTGGGAGCCAAAAACAAATTAAGAGTCCAAAAAAAAAAACAAGAACAAATTTGGGTATTTTCTCAGTAAATTTGATCATAAAATCATTTAGAAAACCTACCTGAAATTTTCGACAACCTACCTGAGTATGCTGCTCTCTGGGTACATAACTATGCCTCTGAAGGCTAATATCCCTGGAGAGTGTTGTTCATATTGGTCCGTGAGAAAAGGGAAAATAGAGTCTTCAAACGAAATTTACCCACACCACTCTCCTGTAATCAACATAGAATGCTGAATGTGAACTCAGCGTCATGATTGTTTCGAAGATGCTTGATGATGCACATTATAACAATTCTTTCTATACTAGAGTGGGTGACATTAGAAATTCTAAGCTTAACCGTCTTGAAATCGACTCTCTTCGCTCTTGGTTTCCAAATTTTCAATTATTATTACAAGAGCTGCTCTCTTTATAACACAAATGACGAGTTATTACAAGATTCTCTTGTGCTTCAAACTGGTTCTTATCACTGACATTGACCGAATAGAGGATGTCAAGACTGAACCTCTGTGTATTTCTGCAAGCCTATTTCTGTTAAAGGCTTTAAGAGTGGCAATGATAATGCTCTAGAGGAGCTCAGAGCTACACGTTCTCACAATGATAATGAATCAAATGAAACAACAATAGCTCGGGTCACATGATGTGTTCATGAAATCTCAGTTAGTGGAATTGTATTGATATCAACGGAAATTGGAATCACACAGCGCAAAGAAACTTTATGTCAGGGAATAATATCTCAAAGAAAATTGCTGCAGACAAGGCTAAGGAATGGAAAAATCAAGGAGTTGTTATAACTGTCAACAGGGAGGAGTGATATTGCAGCAATTACCATATTGAAATGGATGGAGAGAAATATTGCAATGGATGGACAAAAATATTCGTCAAGAAGGTGTTCTTACACGCATATTGATGATCAGGAAGGAAATGAAAGGGGTAAAAGGTGACATTTTGACTTTGAATTGGGTTCTGTAATGCTGGTGATAATGACAATTTTTATCGCGTTATTCGTCCTGGTAACAAGATAGGAAGCGTAATTGGGAAAGGTGGTAGTATTATAAAATCCTTGAGGCAAGAATCCTTGTATCCAAGAGACTGTCAAGGAACGTAGCCTTAGTATATGCTGAGAGGAGTCGGGTTATGGATACTACGTGTATGGAGTAGTTGGTTTAGAGGGAATATGCCAAGGAAGAGCATGCAGGGACTGTGGATTGTTGAGAGGTGTCAGTCTAGAGGCTTGGAGTGTGGTAACTGAACACCCAGCGCAAAAGGAGAAACGACGGTTAAAAATTTGACAGCCCGCGGAAGGGCATGAAGAATAGTAAGTAGGCAAGAGATATATTCTTGATGAGTGCTGCAAGTTTGATAGAAGGGCTCAAGAGAGTTCTTAGGTGAAGTGGATATCGCTGACAGGCCAAATATAGGAATGGAAGTCAGAAGATTCTGAAAGTGCCCAAAACTGTTCTAAGCTCTGATACCATGTTAAACACACGCATGGTAACCACACATAAGGAGAAACTAAACACACATAGACATAAAGATAAGCATGTGATATATTACTATTAACCATAGATGTTCTTTTATAGTACATTAGGTGTGACCCTTGGATTCCAAATTCCAAGGTCACTTGGATTCCTTTATGATTGTTCGGCTTCCACACCTACCTATTGAGGATTAGGTCTCCAACACTGTGCTATAATTAAGAAAACTGAAAAAAAACAATGGTGGGGCCCTAAGTGGAATAGGCCGATGGCCACCAATATTCACCTAGATAATTCCTCCTCCCTTAGGAAGAAATGGTCCCCATTGCGTTGAGTTCCTCCATGAGATGAGGAAACTTCTGCTGAACTTGGTCCTTGTTGAACCATTTGCCAACTTTGACAACCCGATACAGTTGGATCTTCTACTGGTGAGTGTTCTTGATTTTCATGTCCATGATACAATCTGTGGTGGCTTGTTCCATGCAATCTAGTTTTAAATCTGTTGGTGTGAGTTGTTCTTCAATTTCGAAGGTGTCCAATAGAGGTGGGAAGTAGGGCCAAAGGTTGTCCACATTGAACACTTGGTGCATACCAAGGAATGGTCGAATATTGAGATCGAAGGCATTGGCCCCTACAACCTTGGTGATGGTGTACAACCCATATTTAAGAGGGCGAAGCTTGCGTTGAGGTCCAACGAGGTGCTCCTTCTTCAAATGTAGCCATACTTTGTTTCCCACCTAGAAAATGTGTGGCACTTGATGTTGATCATGTTGTTTCTTCTACTTAGCACTAGCTCTTTCCAATATGTCATCAACATATTGGCGGATGTGCTAAATGCACTCAATGAAGTTGTTCACCTTGTCATCTTTAAACTGGACATGAGCCAAATCGGCCCGAGTAGCCGCAAATGGCATGGCTACATCAATGGGACATAGTGGCTAGAATCCCAAGCCCACCTGAAAGGGGCTATCGATTGAGTTGTGGAGAGCTAGGTTATAACTGTGTTGTATATAGGGAGCGATCTCATCCCATGTGTTTTTCTTCAATGTCGAAGGGGCTGCCAATTGAAGTGTAGAGCTAGGTTATAACTTATTAGCTCCCTGTAATCAGCAATATTGGCAAAGTCCGATCTCAGGGAGAAACATCGTTTCAACCAAATTTTGGATTCTAGGATCTAGCCCTCCTGAATCCGGAGAGGGATCTCTCCAATAAGTGCAAAGATGGATTTATCTTTGAAGTTTGGGGTAATAATATTAGGCTAGTTATGAAGGCCAAGGGTTTGTTTTGGTTTTTGGATGGTTGAGCATGATTATTGTTTGAGGTGGAAAGGCCTAAGTGCAAAGAGTTTCAAAGGTGAGAAGTTGCAAGCAAATAGAACAAGCTTTGGCTAGGAAGATAGATAATTGTAGGTTTTAGTCCATTTGGCTATGGAGTCATAATAGGGTTTAATTGGACCAGAAAGAGGCAAGAGTGGTCCATGGGGCAGGTCATCTATGTCTAAGGATCTCTTTGAAGATTGATTTATGGAATGAAATGATACAACAAGAAGGAAAATTAAACAGATGCAGAACAAAGAGCAGCCCAGGATCTGGTAAGTACTTTTAAACTAGCCAGCCTTTGACAAACACTTAAGAAGAACATTAAAGAAAACTAGGATCTGGTAAGTACTTTTAAACTCGCCAGCCTTTGATACACTTTCAATAGAAAAAATTTTAAAACAAAGGGGAAACTTGAAGGCAACTTTTGGAGTAGAAACTAGCGAGCCGTGCTCACCACAAATCCTCTCCTATCTCTGCTTTACTTGGTTACTTTCAAGACCAACACAAAGATAACACAAAATCGCCTAAGATCTGGTAAGTACTTCTAAAGTAGCCAGCTTTTAACACATTCCAAGAGAAAAATTCAGACAGTCTTTGGGAATAATACTAGGACCAGGGCACACCATATCTTCCATAGTTCATCTCTACTTAACTAATACGGAACATAACATTCAAGAATAACATTCACCTAAGGCAATAAGATGAGGTACCGCCAGCATTCCTATGCTTAAACTGAATTAAATCATTCCCAAATAACACAGTTTGGAAGAAAACATATAAATAAAGATTTTCAGTCAAAGAAGGTTACTGATATACAGTAGGTCCTAACTCTATGCATTGCTGTTATTTATAAGAGAAAATTAAACACAGTGAAAACAGAAACAAAATAACAAGTTACAAGTAGAAAAACATCACCGTCAACATAGACCATGATCCCATAAATCAGCTTGTATTGATGCTCCAAACCAGTTACAGCTTTAAGTCCAATGCTTGAGTTTAGCAATCATCTACTCATCTCATCCTAAATTATCTATCAGAAGCAGAGCTCCAAGGGCCAGTGAACACTATTTACAGTCAGAAGTTTAAGCTCAGATGTATTTCAAAGTTCTGCAACCAACAAATTCTTATCTTCTACAGAGGTATTTATAGAAGAATGAGGAGGGGAGATCTGACAAAAGATCTCTCAAGGAAATTAATAAAGAGTAATGATTTCTCAGCCTTTTGAGGGGCTCGATGGAGAAGTTTATAGATGGTTTGTCTGTATTAACTGTTTTTAATTTAAGATTAAAATTGGTGGGATCTTTTATTGACTTTAAGGCTCTGTGTTGTGTTTGGAGTAACTCTGCAGATATTTTTTGCATTAAGTTCCTCGTAGAAGTAACTCTTTGGCTGCGTTGAGGTGAATATCTTCATTTTATCAATAACTTCGGCCTCTGTTTTGAATGCTTTGAGGCACAGGTGGCACCTATGGTAGCTGAGGAATCAATTTTCCTCAATTGAGGGGGTGGAGGCCTTTCTGTCAGTTAAACACTTATGATTTTCTTTTGACTTTGTTTTAATTTGTGGTATTAGGCCTTTCAATAATCCATCTTAGCCATAATCCCCACAAATCGGTCTTCAATCTTCTTTTCTGTTGTGCTTGTCTTCAACACTAATACTCTTTAAATCGTGTTGTAAAAACATAGTGTCTTGCCGATGTGTGGGGCCACACTGGGCTCGTATGGCAGCACTGCCTCATGAAGCAATGACGAGACATGGAACAGAGCCCGTGAATGGTTTCCTTTTATAAATAAAATGCATGGGAATCGTCATCCTGGCCTTCGGATTTCCCTTTAATATAATGGAAAAAACCATTAATCCCTGCAAAATATAAACAAAAATTATAAAATCCTGCGTTTTTTGGAAAAACTGCTTCAGAAGGCGTGGGAGGAGTGTAGTTGTTGGATGGCAGCATCCAACGGTGGAGATCTGCGTAGAAGAGGTTAGAAAGAGGAGAGCAGGGGAAAGGATAAGTTAGATCCGTTAATCTGCAGAGATCGACGATCAGGTTTTAATCGGGAGGAGATAAAGCGAAGGGGTCACTTTACGAAGAAATGGCGAAAAACTTTAAGAAACAAGGTTAAGAACCTTTATCGAAGGAAGAAAAGGATTAAAGATCAAATGGGTCTCGGGATAAATATGAGCCGTCGGATGCGACTAGACCCACAGAAATCGACGGCGGATATTGAATCGGGAGATCGGCGATCGGGGCGAACAAACAAATGCACCCGATGGAGAGTTGCGATGCGATGCAACATGGACTGTTAATCTGAGGATCAAATCAATGGTGGGGAAATGAATCGGAAGGAAGGGAGATCGGGGGAACAAACAAATGTATGCGATTTTGCGCGGGCCGTTGATCAGCCTTAGATCAACGGTCAATATCTTTTCAACTTTGCACCGGCGGAAACCCTTATACTTTATGAAAAACCCATAAATTTTTAATAAAACCAAGGTTTTTATGGATCATGGCGGAATATTTATATATGAAGTGACTGGCGCCCGATTGCGAGGCCTCTGGATGTATGGAGTACCGTGGGCCCGGGGCTTTATATTACAAGGGCCAATCACAATCGAAGCTTCGGGCCCGGTCTTTCAATCGACCCATTGAATTTTTTCCGATGCGATAAGGACTTCAGCCTTTGTGCTTGGTTTTTACAAAGAAAAAAAAGGACCGAGATCTTATGGATATGGAACTTAATCGCATCGGGAGCTTTGATGCGGCCTTTTCAATCAACCCATTGAATTTTTCCGATGCGATTGCGCGATCGGGTCTTTTTAATCTAACCATTTATATTAACACGTGACTTTGGATTTTTAGATCAAAACTTTGGATAGATGGGTTTTTGTATTTACAAAGGAAAAAATGGATTGGGAATGGATTTTCAATGTTTTAAGCGCGAAAGGCAGGCTGACGGTTTATATGAAAAAATAATATGATCGGGGGTCTTAAATACAAAGGCTAATCGCATCGAAACTTTCGGAACATGGCAAAAGACTTGCGCACTTGAATATTTTCGATGCGATAAGCGCCGAACAAGGTTAGCGATTGGTTCCAGGGTGTGGGAATGTGGAGGGGAAGTGGTTTAAAACTTAGCCCAAGGGGGCTTAAGTCCTTTAGAAAAAAAATTTGGTTTTTATGAATTTTTTTCAGAGTTTTCAATGGATTTGGGGGTTTCAGTATAGTTTAAAAATGAGTTTTAAACTATGTAAAGGTGATTTTCATGAATGGAAAAAGAGGAATCATGAAAATAGAGGAGTTTTATGGAGAAAAAAGGGGAGAAAATGAAGGTTAGTTTTGAGTGAGAGAAGGGGGGAAAATGATGGTTTCTCAGCAATCTTTTCTCATGAAATTAGCAGAATTTCTAAGTATAAAATGGAAATAGTAAATGAAGATTTTGAGACAAAGGCATGAGGCCTTCAAGAGTCTTCAAGAGCCAACACTTTTTAGCAACAAAATTTGTTCTTTGAAGGCTCAAAAAAGTCTTAGCCACCTTTTGCTATAACAAATTTTATAGGTGGCTAACAGTGGCTCCACTTGGGGATGGTGCCTTCTTGAAGGCATCAAGAAATTTAGACTTGCATTCTCTGGGAGGTTGGCCTGTGCCTCATCTATTGGGCTTATTTTATTTGCTTAAATGATCTTCTTTTTGAAAACATATTAGCAGCTATAAAAACAATGGTTCTTTTATCAACAAGCTCTCTACCTCCCCAATCCTACCGATCTAGCATTTTTTCTTCATTTAGAGTGCACTTGGATTGGAAAACTCTTTTCACAACATTTTATTGTTTTTGAAAGTAGGAAATCTAATCTATTTCTAATCCTTATTTCTCCATGGACTCAGATTAAACAGTTGAACCCATATGATTCTCTACCTATTCTATCAATCTGTTAGGATTAAACAGTCTAATAGATTTTATTCTCTAAATTCTACAACAGAAATTTAAAAGCATTCAAGTCAGGATTAAAAAGTCTAACTTGAAGCTGGTCCATGGCATAAAATAAAAGCTGCACATAGGCATTTATTTTGTAGAAAATTTAAAACAAATGGAAGGCTTAAGATCTGAAAATTCAAAGCACTTCCTTCATCCTCTTACAACTCTGTTTTGGCTCTTGTTTGAGCTGTTTATTCCTTGTTCTCTGGTTCAGATTTTGAGCTGATTAGAACTAGATTTTTACATCTCTTGACTCAGAATTTGAAGCAGATTTGAGTCGTTTTATTTTTGAAACCTTAGGTTCAGATTTTGATCTTGTTTGAACCTTTTATTTCTATCCTAAACTATCTACTGATAAGACAAGATTAAACATTTTGGCAAATTGAATTCACTATCCTATCAACAGAAAATTTAAAGATAATTAGTCAAGTTTAGACAGTTTGACTAACTAGAAGTGTGTTATTCAGGAGTGGCATTTGAGCTTGCACACTTTCAGATTTGTTTCTCTTTTTTGGTATGGGGCTATACCTTTCTTGTTTTTCACAATCTGCCCTCTTTTCTCTTTTCTATTGTTTTTGTAATTTTGACTTTTCTAACTTTGAATGCAATGGTGGATGAGATATTTATAATGAAAAAGATAAAAAGGCTTCAAAACATAGCATTGATCAAGAGAATTAATGCTTAAGCATCCTACCATTGACAAGACCCCCAAACAATTCTGCTCCATTCAACTCCTGCAAGAAAAATGTATTGTTACTCGCAGCTAAATGAATAGAGTAAGGGCCAAGCCATAAGTTGTCAAATTTTCCATGCTTGACCTTTTCTTCCCTTCTTGAATCCCATTTTAAAACTTTGTCCCCAATCTTGAAATTGCTGGCCTTTGTTCTTCTGTCAAAAAGCTTTTTAATGCTGTCATATATCTGCAATGCTTTTTTATACATCTCCTCTCTGGTTTTCTGAAGATGAATGGTCTATTTGATTCTTCTGATCATGTCATTATCTTCAGTTTGTAACTCTTGAATCAACTTTATTACTGGTACACCAAGGCTGTTTGGAAAAATTGCATCAGTACCATACACAAGCTGGAAAGGTGACATACCAATAGATTTCTTCAAAGTCAATATGTCAGCCCAAAGTGCATGAACCAGCTTTGTGTGCCAAGAATTTTTGTTGTCCTCCAATAGTTTCTTGATTATGCTCACTAAAATTTTATTTGAGGATTCTGCAAGGCCATTACCCTGGGGTAATAAGTCGTGGAATGCCCCAATGTTATCTGATATCTATGAAAAAACTCAACCATCTTCTTTGATCCAAATGCTACTACATTATCAGTGATAATCTTGGTAGGACAGCCAAATCTGGAGAGAATATTAGTCTCCATAAATTTTATGATAACTGAATCATTGGCCTGCCTACAAGGAATGGCTTCTATCCACTTAGTGAAATAGTTTGTGGCAGTGAGAATCCATCTATGCTGGGCAGAAGATGGTGGATGGATTTCTCCTATGAAGTGAAGTTCCCACTGTTGAAAGGGGGCTTCAACAGTGATTGGATGCACAGGTAGGGGTAGCAGTTTTCTTTTGCCTTCAAAAAGTTGACATTTATGACAGGCAATGATCATTTTATGCACATCATAAAAAAGAGTAGGCCAATAGAAACCAACCCTCAAAATTTTGTTGGCTGTTGTCTTCCAGTATAAATGACCTCCACACTCTCCTTCATGGAATTCGTGCTTAACCTTCTCTGCATCCAACTCAGGCAAACATTTAAGCAATAGACCACTTGCATTTTTCCAATAAAGACATCTATCTATAATGCAATAGTTTACAACTTTTAACTTTAAGAATCTTGCCTTTGTTTTTGTCAAACCAGGAGGTGTATTTAAATTAAGAAAAACATAAATAATATCAGCATACCAAGGAGAATTCATAAAATTATCTTCAACTATAGGAGTTGAGAATTCTTCTTGGTCATCCAAAGCATCAATCATATTAATATCAAGAACTTCAAAATTTGATTTAGCCATTAATCTAGCTAGACCTTGGCCTTTGATGAGTTTAGTGGGTTTTATCTCTAAATCATATTCAAGGATAACAGCAATCCACTTGCCTCTCTTACCATCTGGGTCCTGTGTTAGAATGTCTTTAACAACTGAGTTTGGGATGAAGGCAATGATGTGTGAGTGAAGGATGTACACCTTGAAGTCTTTCAAAGCTTTAACCAAAGCAAAAGCTTGCTTCTCCATAATGTTATACTTCAAAGGGGCATCCCTCAATGCCTTACTAAAGAATGCAATAGGTTGCTCTTGTCCTTGTGGATTTTTCTGCAAAAGGACAGCAGCTATGGTATGTTCTGATGCAAATGAAAAAATATAAAAATCTTTTGAAAAATCAGGACTTATAAGAACTGGTGGCATCGTTGTTTCACCACCAAAGGACTCTCTTTTGCTTCCAAGGTCCATTTTACCCTCGCTCCTCTTCTTTAACATGTTTGCGATATTCCCAAGAGCCCAACTAAGTTGGGTATGAACCTTCTCAAAAAGTTAATCTTTCCAATGAAAGACTGCAACTCTTTGATGTTTCAAGGATGAGAGATTTGAAATATGGCCTCAATCCTCTTTGGATCTATCTTTATACCCTCCTCATAAATAATGTGTCCAATAAGTTTACCTTCTTGGAGACCGAATAGTGTCTTCTTAGGGTTTAAATATATCCCAAACTTTCTGCATTTCTCGAAAATTTTTCTCAAATGTTCCAAGTGCTCTTCATCTGTCTTTGAAAAAATAGTGACATCATCAAGGTAAATAATGATGAAGAAGTCCAGTTCTTCCGAGAATTCTATGTCCATGGCTCTTCGTGCTGCCATCTAATCTGTGAGGACTGAAAGGAATTTTCACATACATGAAGGTGCTCATGGTGTAGTAAAAGGTTGTCTTTAATTGATCAAAGCAGGTGAACTAAAATTTGATTGTACCCTGAATAGCCATCAAGCAAAGAAATTCTTTTAGACCCTACCACCCTTTGTAAAATATGATCCATCTTGGGTAAAGGGTAGTTTTCTTTTAACGAAGCTTTCTTAAGTCTCTAAAGTCTATACAAAGCCTGATCTCTCCAGTTTTCTTCCTAACAGACACCATATTAGATACCCATTCAAAATATCTAACAAGGACAATAATACCAGCATCATATATTTTCATGATTTCCTTCTGAACCAATGGTAACTGAACAGGGTTTATCCTACGCAGTTTCTGTTTAAATAGTTTTTGGTTTTCTTTGAGGGGAATTTTGTGCTGTATAATTTCAATGTCATAGGATTTAAGATCTTCGTAACTCCACGCAAAAACATCAGAAAACTCTTTAAAAAGCTCAATGTATTTGAGTTTAATGTGAGATGGTAAAGTCTTGGACAGTTTAATCATTTTCGGCTTAAGTTCGTTGCCAATATTACACTCTTCCACTTTAGTCTCTACAGGTTCCATTTTTGGTTTATTCACCACATCGTTAAAATCGAACAACTCTTCTAAAGGGGCCAGACCCTTAGGAAAACTTTCATCTTTAGAGTGCAGAGTTTCTAACTCCTCTGTTTCAAACTCTACATTCATTTATGTTTCGCTTTCAAGTTTGCTAGATAACAGGTTTATATTAGCAAGTTCAGGAGACAGTTCTTCTTCACCAAGGAAATTTTCTTCACTACAGTCTGTCTCATAATTCGAGTCCGAACTGTGTAGTTCGATTTCATTTTTGAATTGCATGAAGTCTTCTATTTGTTCGTATATGTCAAATACCTACCAATACTTTTCATTATCAGGCACGGCTGGTCTAAACTTTATCTGGGTTGTACAGTCTTTGGTTTCATATGGCGTTAAGCATGTTCTAGCTGCAGAAGCTAAATTATGGGCCGAAATATTTCTTTTTCTTGGGACAAAAATAAATTTGGATTCCTCGAATGTTTTTAAAAGGTCCATGACATCGTTTCGATAGGCCCTAAGTCTGGGATGATTTGCTTTATACTCCCCATTGACTTGCCTAATGACTAACTCTAAAACCCCATACACGTTAATTATTCTGGCTCCTAACCTTTTCAATAGATGTAAGCCCAAGAGAAGGGATGCATACTCCGCTATTTTATTGGAACACTGAAAGTTTAATGTACAGGAAATACATTATGTGTGGTTATTTTCAGTGTTGGAAATCCAGACACCTACACTAGCGTTAGTTCTAGTGCAGGATCCATCAAAATACATACTCCACAGAGGAATATTCTTAGTTTCATCCTGGTTACCATCCTCTTCAACTACTGTGCTTTCTAATTGTTGTGGAATGTCAACACTTAGTTGTGTTTGTTTTGACTCTTCAGGTTTTTCGTTAAGTGGAGGCATGTTTTCTTTAATGTCCAGTTTTAAAAGCAAAGGACACGTGACTTGTATTTCAAGACCCATATTTGGTTTTTTGTTGTTTAAAGGTTCAGCAAACTGTTTTGATGGTTTTGTGGTATTTACCCCTTCCTCTCTATCAGCCATTAACTCTGTTAAAGTTACTTGTTCATCTAATGTTTCTTAATTAAAGAGGATAAATGAATCAAGGCATGTGTTTACAGAGTATAAAGGGGAGTTTTGTGGTTTGTCTTGACTTGTCACTGTGTATTGCATATGAGACTCCCTGTAGAGTCTTCTATTCTGATTGAAAACAGGGATAGTCGTGTAGGTCATGTCCATTTGCATAGTCCCTTGTAACTTAGCCCCCCATGATCTTGATAACAACATTCCATATTTGGGGGGAACATCAACCACCACAATATCCATGACTAAGAATTTGGCTAGAATCTGGGCTAAGTTAACATAGAGGTCTTTGATTAATCCTAAACATTTTACTCTGCTTGAGTCAAAGGAGTACAGATATTTATAAGGTCTGGTGATTTCTAGACCAAGGCTCTCCATCACAGCTTTAGGCATTAAATTATGAGAAGCCCCAGAGTCATGCATAGCGTTATGTAAAATCTGTCATGAATGTTTAAACTCACATAAAAGGGAGGAACAGGTCCCTCTTGATACATACCTTCAATCTTAGGACCAAAAATGAGCTCTGGTTGATCATCATTAAGATTGATAGTGTTGTACATATCTACCCCTGCCTAGGAATTTTGGCCTGCGGCCCCATTCGAACCTATTTTAAACCTCCACCGTGGCTTAAAATCCTGATGCTCCCGCTTAACACTGTCATCCCCACTCAAAAATACGCTTGGCCAAAGTTAAAAAACCCATAGTTTAAATATTGGGCCAAGCCCCTAAGAGTTTAGCCCTTCCTGTTTGGACTTCCATATGTCCCGAGCCCGAAAACCACAAGCTAAAACGAGAGGGGCTTATCGTTTTATATTTCGGGTGCAATGGCAGTCGTCCGATCAAATTCAATCAGCAGAGCGACGTTTGTTTTAGGTGGAGGGCCCCGCGCGCAGAAAACCGGCGGTAAATCCCGCACCACTCCCACCGAGTCGGCAGTATTTACCAAGGGGGCAGCGATTCCACTAAACATGTGCCGCGTGTCTTTGGTACGAGATCCAAAACCGCTTTCCCCATGCGTTAAAGTCTGAACAATCGCCGGGCAGCGGAATTTGTTTGAACCATCAGATCTGCTGATCATAATCCGACGACGGATATTCTCTGGAAGTTGCTCGCTTGTTATTTCGTCTCCGCTATGTCATATGGCCCACCATCATGCTGCTCCCATCGATTCCCAGCCGTTGATCTGTATTTCTGATCCGACGGCCCAAAGTTTAGTCTCCCCACCTGTTAACTCTGCTGCCATGTCACCATTCCACTTGTCCCCCGTACACCCACGTGTCTGCTCCCGTGCGTCTAAGATTTTTCCTCCCCCGCCATATATATATATATATATATATATATATATATATATACAGATATATATATATATATATATATATATCTGTGTGTGTGTGTGTGTGTGTGTGTGTGTGTGTGTGTGTGTGTGTGTGTGTGTGTGTGTTTATATGTTTTTATTCATATTTTTCATTGTTCCTTCCTCACGTCCAGACTGTGTCACGTAGAAAATCTGCATTTCGTCTATTTGTCAAAACCTCCATTGTTCTTCCTCCGCCACCCTGCGTGTTCCTGTCTCCTGTCTGTATCCACAACGTCGTCTCCATCTCCACCTCCACACCCCACACCCCTGAGTCTGGTTTTTCTAATATGTTCATAGGTTTTGCAGGTTTCAAGGCAAGAAGAAGGCACTTTAATTTATGGTCTCTGTTGCAGAGGCTAAGAGCATGTTGAAGGACGGCATTCTGCTGGTGAAATTTAAAGAAGAAGCCAAGGGTAGGTGTGTGAAATTACCATCATTAAAGAAAACGAAGATATGGACCTACAGAACCCTCCAGAGAAATTCGCCCTACATTAAAGATCCAGGATTCAAATCCAAAGTTAAGGGCTGATAGTACAGTACAGAATTGCAGGCTATCTCAGGGTTCTTACGGCAGCAGATCTTACTCCCAGCAGAAGGCAAAGCACTGTATATATTTTATTATTTGTGTCTTTTATATAAGGAGATTTTCATCTCCCAGCATTTATTTCTATAGACAGATTGTAAAGTACAGTCATTTATAGTTAGCCATTCATAGAAGAGGGCGCGAATGTTTTCCGCCATTTTATTCAAATTGAGTCATTAAATGTACTTCATCGACCTCCTCCTCTAGAATTCTCTATCTTTCCTATAAAGGCCCAAAAAGAAGACATTGTAAGGGTTCCAGATTTCTTTCAACAAACTGTGCAGTGAAAAGGCTCTTGTATACATTCTGTAATATTTCCGTATGAAGGTTCAGAGCCCGTAGGGTCTCAGGGAGGAGGAGTTATAACTGTAATGAGGATTCTGGTCTTTGGTATCTCACAGTATGTAATTTCTCTTATGTGTTAATACAATATCTCATTTCATGCTATTTATCTTCTTGTATCATGTTCTAGAATGCGAGTGGCTCATTAGTTTGCAGTAAGGATTCATCCTTGTTGATGCCCTTTCTGGAATTAGTCAAGCGCTTTAAATAGGCCTGGTCATGATATACTGTTCCATGTTCATCGCTTCCATATTTTCTGCTATATTAGTTACTTGAGGAGGGTGCTTTTAAAACGCCATTGTCATATAAGGATTCATAAATTAATATGCCCTTATGTGGTTCTGTTATGTATCTGGGTATCAGTCTCATGTTAACTAATATCTCCTCTATGTTTCCTCACTGCACTCACTTCCTGATATTTGATTTCTGTGATATATTATTTGAACTGGCCCTCTTTACAGTAAGCTGTCTCTTAACTGTCTGATGCCTTTGTATCGGAGTTTTACATGATGTCCCTACACTACTCTTATCTTTGTGTCAGCTTCTGAGAGAGTTTGGTCCCATTCAAAACTTATTTCCTTGTTCAAACAAGAGATAGTGAGTGAGCTCTTGGACTGAAAATCAAATTTATATGAAGAGCTCCTTGCTATATTAAGATGTCCTAGGCACTGGTCTATGGAAACTCTAGACTGTCTCTAGGAGGTGACAAAACTGTCCACAACATCTTTCTGGCGCCGTTGCCGGGGAACGAATTCAAGAATATTAGTTTCCCTGGGCCGCGACAAATTGTTTTCACTCTCTAATCAGGTGAGCATAGAGAGTTGAAGAGTTGCATATCCCTCACCTTGGCGACTCCACTGTTCTTTGTTTGATAAATTTTATTGGTAGTCCTAGCTTCCCGAAAGCCACATTTGAGGTCAGATACATCTCAGTCGAAAACACCCTACGTGTCTGACCCGGAGAAGATCATTCATAAAAGAGTTTGGAAAGAGAGGAAGTCGGTTCGTGCTGAAAACCCTGAATATTCCAGTGAAGATTATCCGCCCTCTTCTTCTCAAGAAGTTAGAACAGAAAATCCTGAGTTTCTTTCAGAAACTCCACGTAGAGGAAGTGCCTGGATTGAAGAAGATTCTCATCCTACTTTCGAGGCTGAAGAAATTAAAGAGGTCACAGAAGTAGTTGCTGTTAACCGTGAGTTATTCCCATCCACACCTCAGGCTTCTGTGCAACATATTCCCATTATTATTCATACTCCACTTCTTCCTACTCCTCTCCCTTCATCTGTTTCTTAGACTGTTGTACAACCCCCACCTCCCCCAATGGCTAATGTTCCTGCTTTTCTATTGAATAAATATGCTCCAATGGCCTTGCCCCAAGTGCTGAATGACATGCCACAGGATTATTTGAAGATTCTGCCGAGATTTAATGGTGAAAATGAAGTTGATGCTCAAAAACATCTTGATACTTTCTGCTCTTTTGCAGAGAACTTAAATGTTGAACACCTTGACATGGTCTTGAGATTTTTTGTGCAGTCTTTGGAAGGGGAAGCCATAAAATGGTTCAAGACATTGGGGAACCGTTCAATAACCACCTGGGATATCATGGAGAATACTTTTCTCAGAAAGTGGGGAGAAAATAAAGATCATGGTTAATGTCTTACTGAGTTTAATACAATGAAGAAGAAACAAAACGAAGGGGTATCATAATTTATCAAGAGATTCAACAAGTTATATCTGAGCCTTGTTGGGTATGTGTTATATTCTTTCCACGATTGGCCCCACGCGCTGTATGTTGCGTCGGGCATAGCTGGGGGGTCACGAGGGGAGAAGCAGTCCCCACCATTGGGGTCCGGGGCAGCGCCCCGGCCAAAATTTGTTTTTTGTGCGGACCCACTCATAGGCGGATCCGCCCATGGTTTTGTGCATGGTTTTGCACATGGTTTTGGGGTTCAATGGTTTTTGGCCCCTGGTATTTTTGTAGATCCGGTCAAGGGAACTACGGTTATGTTCTAATCCAGGGTTAATGGATTGGGGTTTATGTATGCTCCGGCATGTATATATATGTGTTGTAACACTAAAAGGAATATAATGAAAAATCAAGCCGGTCGTCCCGATTTGGGATCCAGGGGAAAATCTCTGTGTTTATCTGTTTTATGTTTTATGCTCTTGCTATTGTTTATTTTCTGTTATAAGAATCGTGTGTAGATATTTTTGTTCAGGGTTAAAACCTACATTTGGTATCGGAGCTATTTCGGCTTCAAGGGGACACCTTTGTTGTTGAGGGTTTTTTACTCGGGCCTGTGGTAGACCCTGTGCAGTGGGAGATCTGCAGGATCGATTCTTGCGGTGAAAGAATATGGTGAGCGGCGGAAAGATAGAGATCGAGAAATTTAATGGTCAGAGTTTTGAGTTGTGGAAGCTCAAGATGGAGGATCTGCTGGTGGATAAAGATCAGTGGATCGCGGTAGATCTAGGTACTAAACCAATGGCAATGTCAAATGAAGACTGGAAGAAACTGGATCGGAAGGCCAAGAGCACAATACGGTTGTGTGTGTCAGATTCAGTATTGTTGAATGTATCTGGGGAAGCTACGACGAAGAATTTGTGGGAAAAACTTGGGACTTTGTACCAATCTAAGTCTCTCGTGAATAAGTTGTTCCTGTGGAAAAAGCTGTATAACCTGAGGATGAAGGATGGAGACTCGGTGACAGAGCATCTGAACGCCTTCAATACTGTGGTAAGTCAGCTGTTGTCTGTTGATATTAAAATCTCAGATGAAGATAAGTGCATCAGTTTGTTGTGCTCTCTACCAGACTCATGGGACAGTCTGGTTATTGCAATAGGTAGCAACACAACTACCTTGAATTTTGATGATATTGTCTCAGCCTTGCTGTCGGAGGAAATGAGACGGAGAAATATGGAGGGTCAGAATGGAGATGCCTTATCTGTACGAGGAAGGTCCCAGAACAGAAACAAGAATAAGGTTTCGAGTGGGAGATCTAAACCTAGAGGGAGATCTAAATCTCCTGGAAAGTTTGTAAAGGTGTGCTGGAAATGCGGAAAGGAAGGGCACTACAAAAAGGAATGCAGATCTAAAGCTCCTGAGAAAGGAAAGGGATCTGATGAAGGTCCTTCTGCAGAGGCAAAAACCACCTTGGATGAAGGTGGGGATGTGTATTTGGCTTCTTCTTCAAATACACATGTAGATCATGAGTCATGGTTGATTGACTCAGGTGCATCCTTTCACTTCACTCCCCACAGGGAGTGGTTCTGCGAGTATGAGAAATATGATGGTGGTGATGTCTTCCTAGGGGATGATAGGAGGGCCAGAATCATCGGACGTGGAAAGGTCAAGCTGAAGCTGCAAGGTGGAAGGATTAGAACACTTCCCGGTGTTCTGCATATTCCTGCATTGGCCAGAAATCTGATTTCTGTAAGCAAGATGGATGATGCATGTGTAAAAACAGTGTTCGAGAAAGATGCCTGCAAGATGGTTCGGGGAGCACTGGTATTAATGCGGGGAGTTCGGACTGGAACTCTGTACAAGCTACAAGGTAGTACTGGTATTGATGGGTGTAACAGTTCTGTGGTTCCTAAAAGTGGGACGGAAAGCCTAGCTGTCTCTGGAGAAAAGACCATGCTATGGCATCAAAGGCTTGGACATATTGGAGAGAAGGGCCTTCGGATACTGCATAGAGATGGTATGGTAGAAGGTATGTCTAATTGTTCTCTGGATTTCGATTTCTGTGAACATTATGTATATGGGAAGCAGAATCGGGTGAGTTTTCCTTCTGGTGCTAAGAGGGCAAACAAGATATTAGAACTTGTGCACAGTGATGTGTTTGGGCCTATGTCAGTTCCATCACTGGGAAAGTCTGTGTACTATGTTTCATTCATAGATGACTTCTCAAGGAATACATGGATATATTTCTTGAGGAAGAAATCTGAAGTCTTTGACAAATTTAAAGAATTTAAGGCTCTGGTGGAAAACCAGACAGAGAAGAAGATAAAGGCATTGATGACAGATAATGGTGGGGAGTTCTGCAAGAAGGAATTTGAAGAGTTCTGTAAGAAGTGTGGTATAGCACGGCAGAAGACTACTCCATACACACCTCAGCAAAATGGAGTTGCAGAAATAATGAACAGAACATTGATGGAAAAGGCAAGAAGCATGCTCAGTGGTACCGGGTTAGGACAAGAATTTTGGGCAGAGGCAGTGGAGACTGCATGTTACTTAGTTAACAGATCACCTTCATCAGCGTTGGAGGATAAGACCCCACATGAGGTATGGATTGGTAAGAAACCCTCTATTTCACATCTAAGGGTATTTGGATGTGATGCATATGTACATGTTCCAAAGGAGAAAAGGACCAAGTTGGATAATAAATCTGAAAGGTGCATCTCTATTGGGTATAAGGATGGTTTAAAGGGTTACAAGCTTTGGAACCCAGAAACAAGGAAGGTTGTGTACAGCCGAGATGTGGTGTTTAGAGAAGTGAAAGATGTTGTTAAACATGAAGTCCTACCAAAGGAACCCGAGAAGATAGAGTTTGAGCTAAAGGAGGATGAATCAGACTCTACAACAGAAGAAGACTCAGAAGATGAAGAGCCACAAACTCCAGCTTTGAGAAGATCAGTTCGGGAAAGAAGGCAACCAGAAAGGTATAGTCCATCCGCTTTCTGTTCAGGTTTTGCCTTAACTATAACTGATGATGAACCCAGAACTGTCAGGGAGGCAGTAGATTCAGAGGATGGAAAACTCTGGAAGGAGGCCATGGTTGATGAAATGGAATCCTTGCACAAAAATGATGCATGGGATCTGGTGGAGTTGCCGGCTGGAAGGAAGCCCATTGGGAGCAAATGGGTGTTTAAGAAGAAGATGAATGTAGAAGGCAAGGTGGAGAAATACAAAGCTCGGTTGGTAGCGAAAGGTTATTCCCAGGTGCCGGGGATTGATTTTGGTGATATTTTTTCTCCTGTTGCCAAGGTTACTTCTATTAGATTACTTTTATCTGTTGCTGCTGCATTTGATTTTGAGATAGAACAGATGGATGTGAAGACAACATTTCTTCACGGGGATCTAGAAGAGGAGATCTACATGAAGCAACCCGAAGGCTTTATGGTGAAGGGTAAGAAAGAACTAGTATGCAGGTTGAAGAAGTCTCTGTATGGGTTAAAACAGTCACCAAGGATGTGGTATCAGAAATTTGATACCTATATACGGGGACTTGGCTTCACCAGAATCAAGGAGGATCACTGTTTTTATTTTAAATTAATTGGTGACCGTGTTATTTATTTGGTCTTGTATGTGGATGATATGTTGTTGATTGGAAATGACAAAGAAATTATCCAAGATTTGAAGACCCAACTGTTCTCCAAATTCGACATGAAGGATCTGGGTGCTACAAATTATATTTTGGGCATGGATTTGAGACTATATTGCAGAGGTTCAATATGTAGGATAGTAAACCAGTGAAGGTTCTTATTCCTGTAGGTGTAAAGTTGTCTGCTGAACAGTGTCCCAAGACACAAGAAGAAGAGGAGTATATGTCCCGTGTTCCATATGCAAGTGCAGTGGGTAGCTTGATGTATGTGATGGTCTGTACTAGACCAGACATTGCACATGCAGTGGGAGTATTGATCAGGTTTATGTCAAACCCAGGGAAGGAGCATTGGACAGCAGTGAAGCAGGTTTTCAGATATTTACGTGGCACTAGTGATTATGGCTTGTGCTACCAGGGAAGACCAGGATTCGAAAGAATGTTGGACATTCGTGGTTTTGTTGATGCAGACTGGGCTGGAGATCTGGACCAAAGAAGATCTACAAGTGGGTATGTGTTTAGCCTATTTGGAGGCGTAGTCAGTTGGATGAGTAAAATACAGTCTGTAGTGGCTCTTTCAACTACAGAGGCAGAATACATAGCAGCCACTCATGTAAGCAAGGAAGCAGTTTGGTTGCAAAGATTGTGTTCAAGTATGGGGTTGGTACAGCAAGCTATAAGGATAGACTGTGATAGCCAAAGTGCAATTTTCTTGGCTAAGAACCCTGCTTACCATTCAAAGACAAAACACATTGATGTTCAATATCACTTTGTTAGAGATATGGTTGAGGCTAAAAGGGTGTTGCTGGTAAAGGTGGACACTTTGAAGAATGTTGCGGATGCATTGACGAAGTCTGTGAGCACTCAGAAGTTCTCTTGGTGTAGAGAAACAATGGGTGTTGAAGAATTGGCCCAATGACTAAGCTCTCCTGTGGCCCCCTGTGGAAAGAAAACAACAAGTGGGAGAATGTTGGGTATGTGTTATATTCTTTCCACGATTGGCCCCACGCGCTGTATGTTGCGTCGGGCGTAGCTGGGGGGTCACGAGGGGTGAAGCAGTCCCCACCGTTGGGGTCCGAGGCAGCGCCCCGACCAAAATTTGTTTTTTGTGCGGACCCACTCATAGGCGGATCCGCCCATGGTTTTGTGCATGGTTTTGCACATGGTTTTGGGGTTCGATGGTTTTCCGCCCCTGGTATTTTGTAGATCCGGTCAAGGGAACTACGGTTATGTTCTAATCCAGGGTTAATGGATTGGGGTTTATGTATGCTTCGGCATGTATATATATGTGTTGTAACACTAAAAGGAATATAATGAAAAATCAAGCTGGTAGTCCCAATTTGGGATCCAGGGGAAAATCTCTGTGTTTATCTGTTTTATGTTTTATGCTCTTGCTATTGTTTATTTTCTGTTATAAGAATCGTGTGTAGATATTTTTGTTCAGGGTTAAAACCTACAAGCCTGCCTCCTGAGATGAAGCCCCATGAAGCTGCTGCCAAGATAATTTTTATAGCAGCCTTTGATTTTGACTTTGGATTCTCCTTGAGAGAAAGAAAACCTGCCACATTGGATGATGCACAATCAGATGCTCTGGAATTAGAAGCAAAATTTGCCTCCATTGGGAAACTAAAGGGAAAAATTGAACAAGATACTAGGAGGAGAGGCAAAGAAGAAGTTTCCACCTCTAGTCAGGAAAAAGATTCAGATAAAATGGATGAAATAAGAAAAATGATAAAGAAGATGGTCAAGCTTGAACTGGAAGCTAAAAATGCAGCTCCCAAGAACTATTACAATGCTCCAAATAGAGGATACAATCCTCAGTATAGAAGACCCCCATTGCAGATATTGCCGAGAGAAGCAAAAGAAAAACAAGACTAGGTACCTCATCCCTTATACCTGGAAGGTCCAGCAGATGACTCCACTGGAGATGCAGCTTATGGACTAGAAGATTCAAATCTAGCTTTTTCAAATACGGATGATATGGATTGTCCATTGCAAGATGAAGACGGAGAAGCGGAGATTGATCATTATTGTAAGCAATTTGCTGATTTCATGCAAGCACAATTTAATGTCAAATATGATCTTAGATCTTCAAGGAAGAGGACCAGGACTCAAGATCAAGAAGAGGAGCCACCTCAGAAAGAAGCATCTGCTAAGAAGGAATCAGCAACAAAGAGAAACGTAGAAAAAGGTAAGAATCTTCTAAATACTCCCTTGCAGCCTAATGATCAGATTCCTTCTTCTTCAAAAACAGTCAGTCCCCCTAACACTGAGCCATTGTCAAAAGAAATTAAATCTCCAACTGAAAATAAGGAGTCAAAAGAAGTAGTGATAGAAAAGCCCCCATCTGCTTTCAATTTGCAAAAAGAGCTTGAGAAGATCAAGATTCCTATCCCCCTGACTGAGTTATTAAAACAACCTGTATACCAGTCTCAAGTCACTTCCTTTATGCTTCCTCCCAAAATACCAATTGCACCTGATAGTTTAAATCTTCAAGAAGAAAGACCCATGGTAGTCTTTGGCCCACATGTCGAGGAGATAGACCCCTCTACTCCTCCCTTTTACGTGTCCTTGGTTATTCATGACCTGCTGTTACACAATTGTATGTTAGATTCTGGGGCTTCCCATAATCTTATGCCTCTGTCTGTCATGGAGCAACTAGGGCTGCAGATTACAAGACCATACAAAGATTTATATTCATTTGATTCTAAAAGAGTTAAGTGCTTGGGAATGATTAAAGATTTAATGGTCAATTTGGCCCAAATCCCAGCAAAGAGTGTGGTCATGGACATTGTGGTTGCTGATATCCCAGCCCGCTTTGGCATGCTGTTGTCAAGGTCCTGGGGTACAAATATTGGGGGGTCAATTAAATTGGATTTAACATATGCTACTATCCCAGTCTTTGGAGTTCAGAAAAGGAGGTTATACAGGGAGACTAGATTTGTTAAAATGGTAAATAAGGCTGACTGCTCAGAGAACTCCCCAGTTTATAACAAAGAGGGAGATTTCTCATGTTTGATGTTAGAAGAAAATCAAAATTATGTTCATGAGCCTCTCTTTGGTAAAATCCAAGCTGAGCAGCCTAAAGGAGATCAGGAATCAGAAATTTGGACTTTGCATTTTGATGGAGCAAATTCAAGAGAAGGCAATGGAGCTGGGGTACTGTTGATCTCTCCTACAGGGAAATGGGTGCCACTGTCCTTTAAATTGGAGTATGAGGCTACAAGCAATGTAGCTGAATACGAGGAACTATTATTGGGAATGCAAACAACTAGAAACATGGGCATCCAATGTTTAAAAGTCCTGGGAGACTCTGAGCTGGTGGTAAGGCAGATCAAAAACGAATGCCAAACTAAGCATCCACGGTTGAGAGCATATAGAAATAAAGTATGGGACATGATAGAAAATTTCTTCTCAGCATTTAATATACAGTTCATGCCCTAGGAGCAAAACAGAATAGCAGATTCTCTTGTTGTAGCTGCCAGTACATTCCGTCCTCCTCAGAATCCACTATTAAGATATGAAGTGGAGGTACGCTACAGACCATCCATTCCAGATAATATTAAGCATTGACAGGTTTTCGAAGATGATGAACAGATGAAGAGATTCATGGAGACAGTGGGAGAATTCTCCAATATGGATATTAATGATAACGAGGAGGAAGAAGTTGAAAATATTGCAGAAAACAGATGGGAAGAAAGAATAGCAGGTAACAGAGTGCTGCAGCTGAAAGGAAATGTCATACCTAGAGGGTTGGTGCCTCTAGAAATATTATTTAACAAGGATGACATTCTGTTGCAGCCAAACAAAGTGACAGAAGAAGATCAAGTCGGAGATCTGAATCTGGGCACTTGTGCTGATCCCAAAATTGTCAAATTATCTAAAAGAGTCCCAGAAGAATATAAAGAAAAATATTTGAAGTTGTTTCAATCTTACAAAGATGTATTTGCTTGGTCCTATCAGGACCTAAAAACTTTTGATGTAAATATAATGCAGCACAAAATTCCATTGAGGGAAGATACAAAGCCATACAAGCAGAAGCTCAGACAGATAAATCCTCTGCTGCTTCCCTCCATTGAAAAAGAAGTCAAGAAGCTATTGAAGGCTAAAATAATTGTGCCATTGAGGTACTAAGAATGGGTGGCAAACCTTGTTCCTGTTCGAAAGAAAAACGGAGAAATAAGGCTCTGTGTGGATTTCAGGAATTTGAATAGAGCATCTCTCAAGGATAATTATCCACTGCCTAAGATGGACCACATCCTGCAGAAAGTGGTGGGAGCATCCAGAATGTCAATGATGGATGGATTTTCTGGTTATAATCAGGTAGTTGTATTTCCAGAAGACCAGAAGAAAACTGCATTTACTACACCATGGGGAACATTTATGTATGCTAGGATGCCATTCGGATTAATTAATGCAGGAGCTACTTTTCAAAGGGCAATGGACATAGCCTTTGTTGGAGAACAAGACAAGTTTTTGGTGGTATATCTTGATGATATCACAGTGTTTTCAAAGAACGATGATGAGCATATTGAGCATTTAAAAAGAACTTTGGAAAAGTGTAGAAGGTATGGCCTTTATCTCAATCCTCAAAAGTCTTTATTTGCATTAGATGAGGGAAAACCCTTAGGGCACATTGTAACTAAAGACAGTGTAAAAATAGACCCTAAGAGGGTAGAAGTAATAAACAACATTCCTTTACCAAGGAATAAGAAGGAAGTACAGGTGTTTTTAGGCCGGATCAATTTTTTGAGAAGGTTTATTCCTAACTATGCTGAGATAGTTAGGCATATAACTGATATGTTGAAAAAGGAGAATGAAGTAAAATGGTCCCAGGAGTCTAGAGATGCATTCACAAAGATAAAACAAGCATTTGCTGAAGCTCCTGTGCTAGCTGGACCAGATTACAACAAGCCATTTATGATCTTTTCATTTGCTTCACCTCATACAATTGCTGGAGTATTATTGCAGAAAAATGAAGAGGGATATGAATAGCCTATAGCTTTCTTCAGTCAAGTGCTTTATGATGCTGAATTGAAATATAATATATTGGAGAAGCAGGCATATGCCCTGGTAAAGTCCCTTAAAGCTTTTAGAGTATATATTTTTCAATCTCACATTACTGCATATGTTCCCACAGCAGCTGTCAAAGACATCCTCGTTCAGGGAGATAGCGAAGGGAGAAGAGGGAGATGGATTGCAAAGATACAGGAGTATGATTTGGACATAAAGCCCACTAAGTTGATTAAGGGACAGGGACTTGCCCAGATGTTATCTAAATCAAATCATCGGGCCTTGGGCATTAATTTATCCATGATAGCAAATGAAGAATCTGAAGAAGAAGCAGAACAACAAGGACTGGAGATGGCCACTAAAAAGGTACACATCAAATACATAACTAGTCTTTGGTATAAAGAAATAGTTGAATATCTTTTAACACTCAGCTGCCCTCCAAGTTGTGATAAGGTGAAATACAGAGCCGTAAGAATGAAATCTCAGAAATACATAATTGCCAATGGACAACTATATTGGAGAGACCCTTCAGGTATATTACTGTTATGCCTCACAGAAAATGAAGTGGAGAATATATTGACCGAATTTCACGATGGAATATGTGGAGGGCATTACAGCTGGAGGGCTACAGCGCATAAAATCCTGAAGGCTGGTTTTTACTGGCCAAAATTGTATACAGACACTTTTGCTTGGGTCAGAGCATGTGACAAGTGTCAAAGATTTGCAGAAAGACAGAAACTAGCAGCTTTGCCCTTGATTCCTATTCATGTAAATGAACCTTTTCAAAAATGGGGATTAGATTTTATAGGAGAAATACATCCCCCATCAAGTGGCCAATATAAATGGATATTAACAGCCACAGATTACTTTACGAAATGGGTGGAAGCCATACCTACAAGAAATGCTACAGATGCTGTGATAATGAAGTTTATGGAGGAAAATACCATATCTAGGTTTGGCTGTCCTGCTAGAATTGTAACTGATAATGCACAAGCTTTTAAATCTGCCAAATTTGTGAATTTTTGCCAAAGGTATAACATCATCCTGACTCATTCTACAGCATACTATCCACAGGGAAATGGTTTAGCAGAGTCTTCTAATAAAACCCTGGTGAGGGCCCTGAAGAAAACAATTAGTGAAAATCAGAAGAACTGGGACTCTCAATTAAAGTTTGCTCTATGGGAGAATAGGATAACCAGCAAAAGAGCAACAGGGAAATCTCCTTACGAGCTGGTATATGGAAGAGCAGTTGTGTTTCCTGTGCAATTAGCTTTTCCAGTAGCACGCTTTATGCAGGAAAGCCAGGAAGAACCAGATGACATGATCAGGAGGATTAATCAGCTGGTAGAGCTGGAGGAAACACGGAACCAGGTAGATCAGAGATTGATAGAATACCAAGAGAAAATGAAAAATGTGTTTGATCAGCATGCAAAAGATATGAAATTTCAAGTTGGGGACCTAGTTCTCAAATGGGACGTTCGCAAAGCAGAGAAGGGAAAGCATGCTAAGTTTGATCCTCTGTGGTTTGGGCCATTCAAAATAGCGAAGTTAGGAAGAAACAACACTTTTTCTTTAGAAAACCTACAGGGTGATCTGTTGGATGCCCCTGTGGGTGGCCAATTTCTCAAGCCATACTTCTGATTCTGACCCAAGCTGGAAATGCCCGCTTGTATTATAATTGTATATAAGTTGTTTTAGTTTTTATTTTCTTAAAGAAAAAGATGCTGGCAATTACCTGAAGAAGGAGCGCAGGGGAATTGGAAAACAGGATGAAATATTCAATGGTCTGCGTGTTCTCGACATGCCCGAGGACGAACATGTCGTCCCCAGATGGAGCCGATGTTGTACATATCTACCCCCGCCTAGGAATTTTGGCCTGCGGCCCCATTCGAACCTATTTTAAACCTCCACTGTGGCTTAAAATCCTGATGCTCCCGCTTAACACTGTCATCCCCACTCAAAAATACGCTTGGCCAAAGTTAAAAAACCCATAGTTTAAATATTGGGCCAAGCCCCTAAGAGTTTAGCCCTTCCTGTTTGTACTTCCATATGTCTCGAGCCCAAAAACCATAAGCTAAAATGAGAGGGGCTTATCGTTTTATATTTCGGGTGCAATGGCAGTCGTCCGATCAAATTCAATCAGCAGAGCGACGTTTGTTTTAGGTGGAGGGCCCCGCGCACAGAAAACCGGCGGTAAATCCCGCACCACTCCCACCGAGCCGGCGGTATTTACCACGGGGGCAGCGATTCCACTAAACATGTGCCGCGTGTCTTTGGTACGGGATCCAAAACCGCTTTCCCCGCGCGTTAAAGTCTGAACAATCGCCGGGCAGCGGAATTTTTTTGAACCATCAGATCTGCTGATCATAATCCGATGGCGAATATTCTCTGGAAGTTGCTCGCCTGTTATTTTGTCTCCGCTATGTCATATGGCCCACCATCATGCTACTCCCATCGATTCCCAGCCGTTGATCTGTATTTGTGATCTGACGGCCCAAAGTTTAGTCTCCCCACCTGTTAACTCCGCTGC
Source organism: Pinus albicaulis (assembly GCA_034641835.2). NCBI lineage: Eukaryota > Viridiplantae > Streptophyta > Pinopsida > Pinales > Pinaceae > Pinus > Pinus albicaulis. The sequence continues at coordinate 358,274,416 of CM076578.1, read as the reverse complement.
CATGTCACCATTCCACTTGTCCCCCGTACACCCATGTGTCTACTCCCGTGCGTCTAAGATTTTTCCTCCCCCGCCATATATATATATATATGTGTGTGTGTGTGTGTGTGTGTGTGTGTTTATATTTTTTTATTCATATTTGTCGTTGTTCCTTCCTCACGTCCAGACTGTGTCACGTAGAAAATCTGCATTTCGTCTATTTGTCAAAACCTCCATTATTCTTCCTCCGCCACCCTGCGTGTTCCTATCTCCTGTCTGTATCCACGACGTCGTCTCCATCTCCACCTCCACACCCCACACCCCTAAGTCTAGTTTTTCTAATATGTTCATGGGTTTTGCAGGTTTCAAGGCAAGAAGAAGGCACTTTAATTTATGGTCTCTGTTGCAGAGGCTAAGAGCATGTTGAAGGACGACATTCTGCTGGTGAAATTTAAAGAAGAAGCCGAGGGTAGGTGTGTGAAATGACCATCATTAAAGGAAATGAAGATATGGACCTACAGAACCCTCCAGAGAAATTTGCCCTACATTAAAGATCCAGGATTCAAATCCAAAGTTAAGGGATGATAGTACAGTACAGAATTGCAGGCTATCTCGGGGTTCTTACGACATCAGATCTTACTCCCAGTAGAAGGCAGAGCACTGTATATATTTTATTATTTGTGTCTTTTATATAAGGAGATTTTCATCTCCCAGCATTTATTTCTATAGACAGATTGTAAAGTACAGTCATTTATAGTTAGCCATTCATAGAAGAGGGCGCAAATTTTTTCCGCCATTTTATTCAAATTGAGTCATTAAATGTACTTCATCGACCTCCTCCTCTAGAATTCTCTATCTTTCCTATAAATTCCCGAAAAGAAGACATTGTAAGGGTTCCAGATTTCTTTCAGCAAACTGTGCAGTGAAAAGGCTCTTGTATACATTCTGTAATATTTCCATATGAAGGTTCAGAGCCCGTAGGGTCTCAGGGAGGAGGAGTTATAACTGTAATGAGGATTCTGGTCTTTGGTATCTCACAGTATGTAATTTCTCTTATGTGTTAATACAATATCTCATTTCATGCTATTTATCTTCTTGTATCATGTTCTAGAATGCGAGTGGCTCACTAGTTTGCGGTAAGGATTCATCCTTATTTGATGCCCTTTTATGGAATTAAATCAAACGCTTTAAATAGGCTAAATAGCATTATATTGTTCCATCATTCATATCTTCCATATTTTTACGCTATATTAGTTACTTGAGGAGGGTGCTTTAAAACGCCATTGTCATATAAGGATTCATAAATTAATATGCCCTTATGTGGTTTACATTGTGTATGTACGGGTATCGTCTCATATTTAACTAATATCTCACATATGTTTCCTCACGCTCATACGATATTTGATTTACGTAGTATATTATTTGAAGCTGGCCTCTTTACGATGGTAGCAGCCAAACTGTCTGATGCCTTTGTATTGGAGTTTTACATGATGTCCCTACACTATTCTTATCCTTGTGTCAGCTTCTGAGAGAGTTTGGTCCCATTCAAAACTTATTTCCTTGTTCAAACAAGAGATAGTAAGTGGGTTCTTGGACTGACAATCCAAACTATACGAAGAGCTCCTTGCTATATTAAGATGTCCTAGGCATTGGTCTATGGCAACTCTAGACTGTCTCTAGGGGGTGACCAGCGCTCACAACGAGATAGTGTCCTCGTTCTCTTCAACGTTTAAAGCCTTCAAAATCTGGGTCCTATATACATGTTGGGCAATTAACTCTGTCAAGGGAATAGAGATTTTAATTTTTGAAATTTCCTGCTCAAGGCTGAAGGGAATTTGGTTCTTTGAAGAACTTGTTTTAGCCTTATTAGCTGTCATTCTATCAGCAATATCAGCTTGCTGATTTGTTTTATTTATACTTGACAAAATTGTTTTCACAGGAGTACTAGCTAAAGTGTTAGTACTACTAATGTCTGCACTCTATTTTTCATTGTTTTGAGTGCCTTTCTCTTTTCCATTATCAGAATTTACAGCCACTGTTTTATCCTTTCGTTTGACAACTCTAGGCTTGGTTGTAGTGCTATTTTGTGAAGATTTATCAGAGGTTTTGGTGTTGGGGGTTTGTTGACTATTTTTGCTTCTAAGGTCATATTCTCTTTGAAACTCTATGATGACATTTTCCATGTCTTGATAATAGTTTTCATCATCATCTGTTTTGTCATCATAAGGTGTGTATAGACCTTGTTTTCTATCATAATGAACTTCAAAGTCATCATCCTCTACCCCAAACATATTGATATCATCTTCCTCTATGATTTCATCTGTTTCCTCAACCTCACTTACATGGTTTTGATGAAAGGGAGGAGTGATCTGTTGATCATATTCCCTAGGTCTGTTTGGAGGTTGGTTCCTTCTAAAATTCTGATTCTGGTTCTGATTTCTATTTTGAGGAGTAGTTTGGTTTTGGCTTGCTTGTGCTCTCTTAATTATCCTCATCTCTTTCATCATCTCCTCCATCATTCTCTCTATCTTTGAGTTGGAAGTAGCAGGTGTATTTTCCTCTCTAAAAGACACTCTCTTCTCGTTTTTCATTCTTGCTCTCTTCTCCATCAAGTTGACTTCCACAGAAAGAGCACCCCTTTTCATATCTTCAAGAGTTTCAAAATCTCTCTCTCTCAGTTGATAGGCCATCTCAGGGTCAAACCCTTCAGGAAAATTGTTTAAAGATGAGCCTCGTGGAGGTTTTAGTTCTGGGGAAAGTGCATTGTACACACTATTGAATCTAGTGCAATAAGATTGCACACTTTCCCAGTGTTTCTATGGAGGTTCTTGTAATAAAAAAGGACTTGGAGAGGATTCTTCTTCACTTCCCATTTGTTTAAGAAAGTCTGATGGAAGGCTTGGAGATCATTTATACTATGGGGTGTTAAGCCTTTAAACCATTTTCTTACTTCTCCCCCCAGACTCTGAGAAAATAGTCTAAGTTTGACAGAATCATCATCAATTTCATTTATGTCAAAATAGTCATTCATCTTATCCACATGTTGTGATGCAGTTGTAGCATTGCTAGCATCATATAATGGAATTTTGGACTGATAGTCCTGTGGAAGATTAACTAATGGTGCAGGAAGGACTAACGGAGCATACCATGCTGCCATGATATGTGGTGGGGGTGGATTCACAAGGAGTGAATTAACAACAGGAAAAGTGGGCTGAAGTGTAGTGGTTTGAACAGTGGATGTAGGGTGAGAAAAAGTGGATGGACCAGGAATAGACTGCTGAGCTGATCTTGGATGAGAGACACCTAGGTTGTGAAGGAAATGCAAATCAGGAGGTGTTGTTTCTCTTCTACCAGGATGTTCACTTGTTTCAGGAGATGATAGTGAAGACTCAGAATCTAACTGATCTAGTCACCAAGAGACCTAGTTCTAAATGGATTTACTAAGTCAGCTTGTGATTGTTGTAGAGCTAAAATATTTTCAGGGACTGCATTAGCTCTCAAGGGTGATCTGAAAAAAGTTGACAATTTAATCTTTGGAGACTTCCTAAGGATACCTTCTGGGTTATCAACTACTTCAGGTGGATCAGGGTCAGGATGGGCTCTAGTGTGAATCTTTCTAGGAGCCACTATGCTATGTTTTCCAGACCCAAATAAAACAGTAAAAGTGCAACCAGATATGAAAATCTTTAAGAGGTTAACTAGTATGTTTTACAATTTTAATCCTATAGTCTTCTAACTGAGTTTGAAAGATATTATAATGATAAGGGTTCTTCCCAGTGGAGTCTTAAGGTCTGTTCAGGATTGTGGAGTTGCCAAGTGGAAGTTTTTAGCCCGTAAGGAGGTAAAAGGGTTTATGGTCCACCACCATGTTTATTGGATACCAATCTGAAATATTTTTAGGTTTTTCCGAGTTATTTTTCAGTTGTATGGTTTTTAAGAATATCCTAACTCTGTTTCAAAACTTAGCTACGGTTATGAGACAAAGACAGTTTACTCTTATGGCTAAGCCAACTAATCTTTCAAGGTTAGATAAAGTCTTAAGAGAATCCTAGGTTTTACCTAGTTTGTCACTAATTCAAACAAGTTTCACCGTGATTACCATTTCTTGGTAGTGCTTGAAAAGGATGCTTTTAACTCACAAGTTTTATTTATTTTAAGGGAAGTAGTTCCCTAGCGGAGTAGCCAGAAATGTTAGCTCCCTGTAATCAGCAAGATTGACAAAGTCCGATCTCAGGGAGAAACATTGTTTCAACCAACTTTGGGATTATAGGATCTAGCCCTCCTGAATCTGAAGAGGAATCTCTCCAATAAGTGAAAAGCTGGATTTGTATTTAAAGTTTTGGGTAATAATATTAGGCTAGTTATGAAGGCCAAGGGTTTGTTTTGGTTTTTGGATGGTTGAGCATGATTATTGTTTGAGGTGGAAAGTCCTAAGTGCAAAGAGTTTCAAAGGTGAGAAGTTGCAAGAAAATAGAACAAGCTTTGGCCAAGAAGATAGATAATTGCAGGTTTTAGTCCATTGGGCTATGGAATCATAATAGGGTTTAATTGGAACAACAAGAGGCAAGAGTGGTCCATGGGGCAAGTCATCTATGTCTAAGGATCTCTTTGAAGATTGATTTATGGAATGAAATGATACAACAAGAAGGAAAATTAAACAGATGCCGAACAAAGAGCAGCCCAGGATCTGGTAAGTACTTTTAAACTAGCCAGCCTTTGACAAACACTTAAGAAGAACATGAAAGAAAACTAAGATCTGGTAAGTACTTTTAAACTAGCCAGCCTTTGATACACTTTCAATAGAAAACATTTTAAAACAAAGGGGAAACTTGAAGGCAACTTTTGGAGTAGAAACTAGCGGGTCGGGCTCACCACAAATCCTCTCCTAGCTCTGCTTTACTTGGTTACTTTCAAGACCAAAAAAAAGATAACACAGAATGGCCTAAGATCTGGTAAGTACTTCTAAACTAGCCATCTTTTAACATATTCCAAGAGAAACATTCAGGCAGTCTTTGGGGATAATACTAGGACCAGGGCACACAATATCTTCCATAGTTCATCTCTACTTAACTAATACTGAACATAACATTCAAGAATAATATTCAACTAAGGCAATAAGATGAGGGAACACCAGCATTCCTATGCTTAAACTGAATTAAATCATTCCCAAATAACACAGTTTGGAAGAAAACACATAAATAAAGATTTTCAGTCAAAGAAGGTTACTGATATACAGTAGGTCCTAACTCTATGCATTGCTGTTATTTATAAGAGAAAATGAAACACAGTGAAAACATAAACAAAATAACAAGTTACAAGTAGAAAAACATCACCGTCAACATAGACCAGGATCCCATAAATCAGCTTGTATTGATGCTCCAAACCAGTTACAGCATTAAGTCTAATGCTCGAGTTTAGCAATCATCTACTCATCTCAGCCTAACTTATCTATCACAAGAAGAGCTCCAAGAGCCAATGTACCTATTTAAAGTAAGAATTTTAAGCTCAGATGTATTTCAAAGTTCTGCAACCAACAGCTTCTTATCTTCTACAGAGTTATTTATAGAAGAACGAGGAGGGGAGATCTGATAAAAGATCTCTCAAGGAAATTAATATAGAGTAATGACTTCTCGGCCTTTTGAGGGGCTCGATGGAGAAGTTTATAGATGGTCTGTCTGTATTAACTATTTTTCGTTTAAGATTAAACTTGGTGGGAGCTTTTATTGACTTTAAGGCTCTGTGTTATGTTTGGAGTAACTCTGCGGATATTTTTTGCATTAAGTTCCTCGCAGAAGTAACTCTCTGGCTGCGTTGAGGCGAATATCTTCATTTGATCAATAACTTCGGCCTTTTTTTTGAATGCTTTGAGGCACAGGTGGCACCTATGGTAGCTGAGGAATCAATTTGCCTCAATTGAGGGGGTGGAGGCCTTTCTGTCAGTTAAACACTTATGATTTTCTTTAGACTTTTTTTTAATTTTGGGGATTAGGTATTTTGATAATCCATCTTAGCCATAATCCCCGCAAATCGGTCTTCAATCTTCTTTTCTGCTATGCTTGTCTTCAACACTAATACTCTTTAAATCATGTTTCAAAAACATAGTGTCTGGCCGATGTGCAGGGCCACGCTGGGCTCGTATGGCATCACTGCCTCATGAAGCAATGACGAGACATGGAAAAGAGCCCGTGAATGGTTTCCTTTGATAAATTAAAGGCATGGGAATCGTCATTCCTAGCCTTCGGCTTTCCCTTTAATATAATGGAAAAAACCATTAATCCCTGCAAAATATAAACAAAAATAATAAAATCCTGCGTTTTTTGGAAAAAATGCTTTAGAAGGCGTGGGAGGAGCGTAGTCGTTGGATGAAAGCATCCAACGATGGAGATCTACGTAGAAGAGGTTAGAAAAAGGAGAGTAGGGGAAAGAATAAGTCAGATCTGTCGATCTGCAGAGATCGACGATCAGGTTTTAATCAGGAGGAGATAAAGCGAAGGGGTCACTTTACAAAGAAATGGCGAAAAAATTTAAGAAACAAGGTTTAAAACCTTTATCGGAGGAAGAAAAGGATTAAATATCAAATGGGTCTCGGGATAAATATGAGCCGTCGAATGTGACTAGACCCACAGAAATCGACGGCAGATATTGAATCGGGAGTTCGGCGATCGGGGCGAACAAACAAATGCGCCCGATGGAGAGTTTCGATGCGATGCAGCGCGGACCGTTGATATGAGGATCAGATAAACGGTGGGGAAATGAATCAAAAGGAAGGGCGATCGGGGGAAAAAAAAAATGTATTCGATTTAAACTTTTCGATGCGATTGAAACTTTGGGATGCGATTTTGCGTGGGCCGTTGATCAGCCTTAGATCAACGGTCAATATCTTTTCAACTTTGCACCGGCGGAAACCCTTATACTTTATGAAAAACCCATAAATTTTTAATAAAACCAAGGTTTTTATGGATCGGGGCGGAATAGTTATATGTGAAGTGACTGGCGCCCGATTGCGGGGCCTCTGGATGTATGGAGTACCATGGGCCCGGGGCTTTATATTACAAGGGCCAATCGCAATCGGAGCTTTGGGCTCGGTTTTTCAATCGACCCATTGAATTTTTTCCTATGCGATAAGGACTTCGGCCTTTGCGCTTGGTTTTTACAAAGAAAACAAAGGACCAGGATCTTATGGATATGGGACTTAATCGCATTAGGAGTTTTGATGCGGCCTTTTCAATCGACCCATTGAATTTTTCCGATGCGATTGCGCGATCGGGTCTTTTTAATCTAACCATTTATATTAAAACGTGAATTTGGCTTTTTAGATCAAAACTTTGGATAGATGGGTTTTTGTATTTACAAAGGAAAAAACGGATCGGGAATGGATTTTCAATGTTTTAAGCGCAAAATGCGGGCCCACGATTTATATGAAAAAATAATATGATCAGGGGTCTTAAATACAAAGGCTAATCGCATCAGAACTTTCGAAACATGGAAAAAGACTTGCACACTTGAATCTTTCTAATGTGATAAGCATCGAACAGGGTTAGCGCTTGGTTCCAGGGTGTGGGCATGTGGAGGGGAAGTGGTTTAAAACTTAGCCCAAGGGGGCTTAAGTCCTTTAGTAAAAAACTTTGGTTTTTATGAATTTTTTTCAAAGTTTTCAATGGATTTGGGGGTTTCGGTATAGTTTAAAAATGAGTTTTAAACTATGCAAAGGTGATTTTCATGAATGGAAAAAGAGGAATCATGAAAATATAGGATTTTTATGGAGAAAAAAGGGGAGCAAATGAAGGTTAGTTTTGAATGAGAGAAGGGGGGAAAATGATGGTTTCTCAGCAGTCTTTTCTCATGAAATCAACAAAATATTAAATGAAGATTTTGAGACAGAGGCATGAGGCCTTCAAGAGTCTTCAAGAGCCAACACTTTTTAGCAATAAAATTTGTTTTTTGAAGGCTCAAAAAATTCTTAGCCACCTTTTTCTATAACAAATTTTATAGGTGGCTAACATAACTGTGAGTTTTTCTTCAATGTCGAAGGTGTCTAATAGAGGTGGGAAGTAGGGCCGAAGGTTGTCCACATTGAACACTTGGTGCATACCAAGGAATGGTCGAATATTTAGTTGTAGAGAGCTAGGTTATAACTGTGTTGTATATAGGGAACGATCTCATCCCATGTGTTGTTCTTCAATGTCAAAGGGGCTACCGATTGAGTTGTGGAGAGCTAGGTTATAGTTGTGAGTTGTTCTTCAATGTCGAAGGTGTCTAATAGAGGTGGGAAGTAGGGCCGAAGGTTGTCGACATTGAACACTTGGTGCATACCAAGGAATGGTCGAATATTGAGCTCGAAGGCATTGGCCCCTACAACCTTGGTGATAGTGTACAACCCATATTTAAGAGGGCGAAGCTTGCATTGGGGTCCAACGAGGTGCTCCTTCTTCAAATGTAGCCATACTTTGTCGCCCACCTAGAAATTGTGTGGCACTCGATGTTGATCATGTTGTTTCTTCTACTTAGCACTGGCGCTTTCCAATATGTCATCAAACTATTGGCGGATGCGCTAAATGCGCTCAATGAATTTTTTCACCTTGTCATATTTAGACTAGACATGAGCCAAAACGGCCCGAGTAGCCGCAAACGGCATGGCTACATCAATGGGACATAGTGGCTAGAATCCCAAGCCCACCTAAAAGGAGCTGCCGATTGAGTTATGGAGAGCTAGGTTATAACTGTGTTGTATACATGGAACGATCTCATCCCATGTGTGTGGATGATTTGAATTGCACATGTCGAGAATGTGTACGATCATCCTGTTAATGACCTTTGTCTGGCCATTAGTTTGGGATAGAAAGCTGTGGACTTGGTGAGATTGGTGTCCAGCATTGACCAGAGGCTAGACCAAAATGTGTTGAGGAACCTTCTATACTAATCTGAGATGATAGACTGTGGGATCCCAAAGTGCACCCACACTCGTTTAATGAAGAGTTTAGCAGTGGTTGTTGCTGTGATATTCTTCTTGCAGGCCGCCACAATGGCCATCTTAGAGAATCTGTCGACAACCACGAAAACATAGTTTTTTCCATGCTTATTAGAAGGAAGGCCCGAAATGTAATCCATGGAGACGGATTCACAAGGTCAACTAGGGGTAGGTAGAAGAGTATAGAGGCCTTGCTTCTTGATGCTTGGTTTGGCAATAACACAGGCAGTGCAGGATTTGATTTACTTCCCGACATCTTGTCGAAGGTTCGGCCAATAGAAATACTTTTTTAGTATTTCCATTGTTTTCTCGACCCTAAAATGCCTAGCAACCTGACTGTAGTGCGCTTCCAAAATCATATTGGCATGCTTTCTTGAAGGAACACAAAGGTTTCCAAGGTGACATAGAAGTGCATCCTGAAAGTGAAATTTTGGAACTTGAGTACCCTCCAAGAGTGTCTTGTATGTGTGGCCTAATTCTGGATTGCTCTTGTAGAGAAGTGGCGAATCAGAAGTCTCGTGCCCATAATAGTTGAGAATGTTAATTAGTGCCACGATCGGTGGTCAGCTGAGGTAGTCTACAACATTATTGGTGTTTCCCTTCTTATACTTGATGTTCAAATGAAACCGTTGCAGATATGTGGACCAATTCTGATAAAAATGCTTCTGTAACTTCCCTTGCATCTATATGAATTGCAAGGGTCGGTGGTCTATGTGGATGACTGTTTCCTTCCCAAAAATGTAATGATTCCATTGTCAGAAAACCTGCACAATGGAATACATTTATTTATCATAAGTGGGATACTTGTGGACTGTGTCAAACAATGTATCACTATGATATGCCACTATATGCCCTTGTTGAGTAAGAACTGCCCCAATAACATAGTTAGAGGCATCTGTCTCGATCTCAAATGGTTGTTGCAAGTCTGGTAATGTGAGCATTGGTGCAGAGTAGAGTGATGTTTAAATTATATGAACACCTTCTGTTGAGATTCTGACCAAAAGAATTTTTCTTTCGCTCCTCCCTTGGTTACTTGACTCAAGGGCCAAGTGATATGAGAGAATCCCAACATGAACCTGCGGTAGAAATTAGCAAGACCCAGAAAGTTGCGAAGCTCTATTAGAGTGGTTGGGGTTGGCCAATCCTGAATGACTTGGATCTTGGTTGGATCCACATGCACCCCCCACTCATCAATAATTATCCCAAATACTAAACCTCGATCATGAAAAAAGTGCACCTCTCCAAATTGGCACACAACTTGTGTTGCCGCAGTGTTTGGAGGACCTATCAGATGTGGTGGAGGTGCTCTTCCCAATTTTGGATGAAGATCAAGATTTAATCCAAGTACACTACTACAAATTAGTTGTTGAATGGCTGCAAGATGTCGTCTGTCAGCCTCATGATGGTTGCGGGAGCATTCGTCAACCTGAAAGGCATGACCAACCATTCGAAAAGGCCCTCCTTGGATTTAAAGGAAATATTCCACACATCAGCAGGTTCGATTGGTACCTAGTGAAACCTAGACATCAAATCGATCTTACTGAAATATTGCGCCCCTTTGAATTGGTCCAAAAGGTCATCAATCCGTGGGATCGGGTACCTATTCTAGGCAGTGATCTTGTTCAATTCTTGATAGTCAATACAGAGTCTCCAAGTCCCATCCTTCTTATGCACCAACACAATCGGGCTCCCACAGGGTGATGAACTCGACTAGATGTGACCTTTTTGCAACAGCTCCTAAATCTGCCTCTTGATTTCATTGTTCTCCAGAATTAAGCATTGATAGATTGGTCCTTTAGGTAGTGGCACACCTGGGGTCAGATCGATGGGGTGCTTGACCTAACAGTGCAGAGGCACCCCTCTGGGTGAGGTGAATATGTCCCCGTACTACTCTACGACCTTGTTCATTTGTTGTTGTCGTGTAGAGGATCCATGTCTAGAGGTTGTGGCCATAGTCTTCTTCTTGCCCTGAGGGTAGATCATCAGGAAAAAAAATTTCCCGGTTTTAGAAATGAGGTTACTCCATTGTTTTGTAGTAACCAAAGAGATAGCGACATATTGTGGTACCTCTGGTATCCTGTACAACTTATTTCCCAAAGTAACAATAACAGCGCGAGGATGGGACTCATACACATCATGTAGCTTCCACAAGTATGGTTTGCCTAATAATACATCACAAACATCAAGAGGAGTAATGTCACATAATACCTCATCCGTTAAGGGCTTGATGTTGTAGGGAAGGCAACATTGTTGGCTGACGCGGAGATCCTGTCCTTAGTGAAGCCACCCGATGGTGTACGACTGTGGGTGTGCTATGGTTGGTAAGCCCAACCGCTTCACGACCTCTGCTGAAATGAAGTTCTTTTGGCTCCCACTGTCAACAATGAACTATAGCATGGAACCATTTACCCACATCTGGGAGTGGAAGAGAAGCTCCTCCTCCTGTGGATCTTCTGGTTCCTCCTTCTAGATCTTCGTGGTGGCAATGGTGGCGTTGGGCTACGCATCAATAATCTACTTTCTTTTTTCATTCCCCTCATCAGGTTCTGATTCAGAGTCAGAGCATGCATCTAATTCAGAAGCCTTCATCTCGGCCACTAGTGACTACTTGGCCCGACACTCACTTGTGTTATGAGTGGAGCTCTTATGGAACTCACACCACTTTCCTGTGTCCTCCTTTGGCTTCATAGTGTTTTTATTTGCTTGCGGCTTTGGCAGGTTGTCTTGGGCTACCATGCCTTGGATTTGTCCTTTGTTCTGCAGTTTGGGGGCACCTTTCCATTGCTTTTGATTAGTAGATCCAAAGTCTCACTTATTCTGTTTGAATTTCTGCTCAATATTGGCAGCATACCGGTATGTCGTACCAAGAGAGGAGATGTCGAGGAACTCCATTTCCTCCTGAAATTATCTGTGTAGAAAAATGCGGTAATTAAACACCAAATTTTTCTCTGAATCTTTCATACCCAAATTTATGCACAGGGTATGGAACATATTCGTCAGCTCATGCACATCTTGATCCTTTTGTTGTCGCAACGTAGTCCATTATATGTACTTGTCCTCATAGCTCCCCATGGAATGATATTTTTCCTTGATGCCATCTCAGAAAGAATTACAAGTGGGTATGGCCGAGAACAAAGAGGTCTCGCCCTTCTCCTTTTTCTCACAATAGGTTTTGCACCAGTCCTTGACATGGGGGACGACTTTGAGGAGTGCAAAAATAATCTTTTCCTGGTCGGAAAAGTCATGAACCGAGAAATATTTTTCTAATAGATTCAACCATCTATCTATAACGTCTACCTCTATTTGGCCCTCAAATATGGGAATGTCAAAGTTTACTTGTACCTTAAAAGGATTGGCGCCTCCAGAGTGACTGCTCGATGTAGATGCGCCGCTGGTGGGAAGTCGTTCAAGGATCTGGGCGAAGTTATCCATCACCACATTCCTTTGTTTCTCGAGGGCGTCTTCAAGCAATATTTTGATCGGATCTCCTGCTTCCTCATATTTCTTTTCTTCCCCCATGGGTGGTTGTCGGGGTTTGTGAGGCTGATCTTGCAAAGGTTCAACTAGATCAAGCCCTAACTCCTTATACCATGACCTCGTTGGGGACATGCAAAGAAGGATCGAGAAAGAGCAGACCTATCTAATACCACTGATCTATATTTATGCAGGAACATAATGAAATGCAAAAATACACATAAAATCAGAGATGTAGCATAAATAAAACTTCATTTCATTAATAAGAAGTAACTGAAATATGCTTACAGACATAATAGAAATAAACTAACTAGGGCGTTGCTAGCTTATCTCTGAGAAGAGATGTGGTGGCTACAAGCCTCTGAACTATGTTACAATGAGGCTCAAGGGCCTATTTATTATTGAGAAATAATGGAAAAACCTAAACATCCAAAAATCTAACCGTAGGAGACGAAACGCCAAAACTATGGGCCCCGTTTGGGTAAATTTACATCAATCTTCCTGGGGACATAACTTTGGCATACAATATTTTTTTGACGTGCACAATACCTTGTTATAAATACATATCCGAATACAAATTTTGAGCTGAAAAACATTAAAGGATGTTCCATAATGCTCTCGATTTTTCCAAAAAAACGTCGTTTAGGGCCTCAAAACGGCTCCGGAAGTTCAAGACCCGAAAAATTGCTAAAAATAGTAAATTGTGCTATAATTAAGGAAAATGAAAAGCTGAAAGAAACAATGGTGGGGCCCCAAGTGGGATAGGCGAGTGGCCACCAATATCCACCTCGATCATCCAAAGACAAAATTCAAGATAAACTAACTCACAATTGAACAAGTGACACAATTTTTTGACATAGGACTCCACAGAAGAAGACTGACCCAAGATCATAACCTTTAAGATTAGGTGACTTTGAACATACCCAACTAATAAAACCTAAAATCTAAAACACCATAGAATTGAAATTATTTTTCGACCTCTAAAACTAAGAATACTTACAATAATCAACAGTCGGACTTACCGAGAACATAAAAAACCCCACGAACAAACAAAACGAACCATGCATATAGCTCAAGACACACTACTACATAAAGGGGGGTTTTAAGACAATATTTAAGACAATTTTTGGGTAAATTGTCTTAATTTGAGACAAAAGAAAACTTGTGTATTGTCTTAAATATTGTCTTTAAGCAGGTGTCTCAAATTAAATCGTCTTAAAATTAAATCGTCTTAAAATATTGTCTCTATAAAGACAATATATAACACAATCATTTTTGTCTCTCCAGAGACAATAGTTGCAGTACAACACAAAGGGGGGTTTTAAGACAATTTCTAGGTAAATTGTCTTAACTTGAGACAATTTCATTTTTGTCTCTCCAAAGACAATAGTTGGAATTAAAGACAATAGACATATTGTCTTTATGGAGACAATGTCTTTAATATTATCTATTGTCTCTGTAGAGACAATATAAAACAATGAATCCAAAAAAATATCTCACCATTAAAATAAATCAGTATAAAAAATTTAATTAAAAAAATTAACAATATCATTGAATAATTCATGTTAGGGTACAGTGGAATCGAACCACCAACCTCTTGCATGGGAGGTGCTCTTCCAATGAGCTAGCACCCTTTAAAGAATTATGTGAGGAGTTATAAGTCATGACAAGTACAGGCCCAGGAGGCAAAGAATCTACCGTCAATAAGAGCTCCAACATCTTTACACCCACATAAGATTTCCCTGTTTATTCCATGGCCAGGCACACGTATGCAGAAAAAAAATAGGTCTAGAAAACTCAATAGAGATTGTCAATTTCTATAGTTGTTATGCACCCAACTAGGCAATTTCAATATGGGTATAGTGATCATAAGAGAAATATAAAATTCTGCTAGAACTTATGACTCTTGGAGCAGCATGCACAGAGCACAAAAAATCGGAAATACTTCAAAATGACAACCTAACATCAAGATTGGGTAACCAAGGCACCCTAAACTAGTAGAACTAAAGATAAAACATGTCAACAAACAATAGTTAGGCATATAAAATTGGAAATTAAAAAGGAAAAACCAAGAAACACATAAATGAAGAGCTGATATGCAAGTAACCGTTAAAGTGACAAACTTACTCTTGCTTAAATGAATACACATCCAGATCTTATCATGGTTTATCTTTGGATTTTAATAGTTTGCTTATGGACAAGCAGAAAAAGGTTGATAACACCTTCCCTAAAATAAGTTCGACTTTGTCTAGGGCCTAAAAGATTAGGGCTGATGTGTAGATCAATTATACCACTTAAAAATGAACTTCTGAGGCAATTAACAGTTTTCTGCATCTATCAAATATATCTCCAATTGTAAATGAAAAATGATAGGTTTCTCAATTTTGAGCTCAACAGTTTATTTGAAGGAAATGCAAGAACGCCTTACACTTGCCATAAGCTAAGCACACAAGTTTGACAAAGAATAACACCTAAGCATTCAAATACTGAAATGGAAGGAATAAAGGAAGCTCAGTGATCTATAAATGTTTCAAAATCATAACCACAAAAGAAGCATCAACCTGTATATTGCATTTCTACTCCAACCATTGCCAATCTCAAATAAAAAATGTGAGATTCCATCTATTAATTTTATCATAATTTTGTCAAACCACATCAAAAGAGCAGGCCAACAGATAAGAGGATAAAATTGTATTTGTCTTGTAATCACGAAACATAACAAGTCAGCTCACTTTACTCCCCAAAAATAAGACCACACCGTGTGCAGTATGTTTGGTTGAAAGATGATCTCAAATTACAAATGCATGATATCAGTAGTTGGGCATAACAATAGGTCATGCTGCAGAGTCATGTTAATGGGAAAAGGGATATATAATAAAAAGCTTTGCCAAAAAGTGATACTTTTAACTGAATTCTCTCCAAGTTAGTTGCTTGTGACAACAAAAAGGCTTATTCTTCATACGCTAACAAAATAATTTAACTGGAAACCCACCCATTTCTATGGTTGTAGTTCTCTTTTGCTTCCTCTACAAAACAATCAGATTCTTGGATCAAATTTAGTTCTTCATATTTGGATAGAAGGAATGATTATAAAGGTCAAACATATGAGTTGGATTTAAATTTGAAAATCCTGCATACATTTCAAGGATGCTTCTTTGTACCAAAATATAATACAAAATTGTCTACGTTGATGATTGTGCTACTATCTGAAGCAAGTGGAACTTTCCAATTCAGTTTCATTTCCTTTCATTCTGTACCCAATCATTTTAGTTTCTTCTCCTCTGCCAACTTATAGTTAATTTCTATATTACATATTTTGAGTTTTGTACAATTCATTGATCGATTTTGTTTCCCTACATTTAATTTCTCCATAAGGAAATAAAAAATGAACAGAGTAAATACGACATCGTACAACAACATAATGACAAGATAGATATCGAGTATGTGTAAATGCTGGTTACCAGTACATCTTTTGTACCGCACTAGATAGAGAAAGAAAATATTGAAGATTGTATGGCATGGCAGAATTAACAATGCCTAGATGAGCTAGAAAAAGGACTAACCGTGAAGACTTAGTCAACCCGTCATTATTTATAAAACACTGATGGGTATCTGCACAAAAAGGGAAATATTTCAATTAACGCTCATATATAATTAGATGGGCACTATACCACGCACCTAAATGCACTTCAACGGTTCAAACCCAGTGTGAGTGACTTTTCCCATGACTGAAATTGTCCTGACTATGTAGAGTCCCAATACTATGGCCTTTGATGTGCATCAACTTTCATTATTGCGAAGGCAAGGTAAATTATTACAGAATAGGTAAGAACTCAATAATCAATTTTGTTAATATACGATCTTATTTTGATGAATTTCTTTGCATCCTTTTACTTGTAAGTTCAGCCATTACAAGACACAGATGGTCAGTCATGCACCTCAGCATTGCCTTTCCTTCTTAAATATATTCTTTTCCTCATCCACTGATTTAGAGATTTCTTTGATATCCGCAGCCTCTCAATGGTTGGAGGCTTTTGTAGAGCCAACCTCTCAATGGTTGGAGGCTTTTGTAGAGCAATTGTAGAGATTTCAAATCTACTGCCAATTTTTTTGTCCTCTTCATGAGTTGAAATCCTATCACTAGTTGTTTGATGATCATTGGTATGGTTAGGTAGTCCATCTTTGACAATTATGTGACTTCTAGGTACAAGGTCGTTTTGATTACCATAGATAACTGGAAGGCCCAACTCATTTTGAAGGACTTCAACAATAGCATCAGATAGTGCGTTTTGTTTGTCAATATCTTTCACAGTTCCAGTAAATATTACCAGCTCATCTTTAATCAGGTATTCTGCACTTTCAAATACACTAAAATCAGTTTGTCATTTTAAAATAAAAATCTAAAATATATTAAAAATGAGTATAAAAAAAGAGATGGTATACACTAAGTCACTAACAAGAATATGCCATAAGAGGATGCTTGGTATGGTTAGGTAGTCCATCTTTGACAATTATGTGTCTTCTAGGTACAAGGTCGTTTTGATTACCATAGATAACCAGAAGGCCCAACTCATTTTGAAGGACTTCAACAATAGAATCAGATAGTGCGTTCTGTTTGTCAATATCTTTCGCAGTTCCAGTAAATATTACCAGCTCATCTTTAATCGGGTATTCTGCACTTTCAAATACACTAAAATTAGTTTTTCATTTTAACATACAAATCTAAAATATATTAAAAATGAGTATAAAAAAAGATATGGTAGGCACTAAGTCACTAACAAGAATATGCCATAATAGGATGCGAGTAAGTGCAACAGTTAAAACCATCTGAATACTATATGCCTATTGTTATATGGATGTCAAATATCTCATATTGAGTTAATTCGTCTTGCACAGCGTCAGGTTTTGTTGAGTAGTATAGTGAAAGTAAGCAGTTGCACATTAAAATTTCATCCATAGGACTTCCATTTTTCTATTCTGTGGAATGGATAAGAAAGGCATGTTATCTATAATCACTAACAGTAACAACTTATTGTTTTTGAGTTAGTATTTTCCAAATATTTTTGGCATGGGCAATGGAAAACACCTGATATAGATGGGATATTATTATATATAGAGAGAAAGATGTGGGGCCATTTCTCATACTGTTCATTGATTCTGTGAATAATTTGACCCTTTGGTTCCATTGAATAGTGATTTTGAACCAAGATAAAAAGAAAAGATATGAAATATTTTTTTTCTTAATGACCGCCTCAATGGATCAAACTAGAAAATTAAAGCAGGAAGATTTCCCTCGTGCCCACCGGGCCCAAGATCAACACTTTCCACTTTGTTCAGGGCTGTGCCAGCCAGAATTGCACTTGCGCACAAAGATTCAATGATCAAATCCACGATAGACCGCAGGCGGACTTTGGTTGTTTCTAATTTCCAAGAGGAAGAAGAGATTGCAGAAAATATTAGCCCCGTTGACAAAGCCTTAATTGATGGAACAACGAAATTCAGTATCCATGGGAACATTGCCTCTGCAAATGGCAGCCCTACAAGGCATCATCATCATAACTTTTCCTCATCAGATGGGTGGATGGAAGATTGCAGTCTCAAGGGTGCGAGAATTCCCCTCCCATGGGAGCTTCTACAGCGGATCCTGAAGATCTTGGACCACTGCTTTCTGGCTCCTCTTGATCCACAGGAATGTATGATGGCGCTTCATTAGCGGCATGAGCACTCTTCACCAGTCTTGCATGATCTGATTCCTCAAAAAAGTCTAGCCACCAGAGGTCTCATGAGATTAGACATATATGTCCAGACAACTGCAATCACAGTTGTCGCTGCCAATGCTGCAAGAAAATCCGGTCCACCGACCAAGCACATGAAGCCTGAGGTCTTCCTGGCATCTACATGAGTGTTCTCTATGCTTGAATATAGCAGGGTGAAAATTGAAAACTTGAGATGAAGCATGGGATTGGGAGTTGTGTGTTTTGATTAAAGCCACTGCCATCTCTTGCATGGAGTATTGACTTGCAAGTATTTCCTGCTATGTGGATGAGGATAGTCCCAGGGGTAGCAGAGTATGGGGTATATGGTGTTACTAGACAGTAAAATCAAAATTGCAATAGTGAAGTAGTGGTGTTTTTGCAGATGTTGAGCTTATGTGTGTCACATAAGGTTTAGATCTAGACAATTATGGTCTCCCCATTTTCTCTCCTACATGTGTCAAGGAATGGTAAATGGTGCATGATGCCTAGAGTCATTGCTGTGTGTGTCATGGTAAATGACAGTATCAAGAGATTCACTAGTTGTGATACCAGTTGTATGAGAATAGTTTGGTGTGTCCACGCTGATAGCTTGCTTGGTGTGTCCGAGCTGAAATGGATAGTTTATTTCAACAAAAGGTTTTGGGTTAGACAGGTCATTATCAGGGTCTAGAAATTAAAACAAAGCTCAGTAAAGAAAATAATTTCAATAGAATTTGTCTTCAACGTTAGAGAGAAGAACCAGATGGTTGTTTCTTGTGGAGGTGTCCAATTGCCAAGACGTTTCGGTTACAAGCGAAATTCAGCTTCCTATTCACCGCCCCGCCCCCCAGCTTGGAGAGAAGTTGGAGAGGTCTCTTCTTGAGAAATGCCCGGATGATCAAGGATTACTAAAGACTTTTATGGCATACAATATGGCTGTCTGCTATTGCTCCTCTTTGGAATAGGAGGCATACAACAAATTTTCAAGGAGACAATTCGCAGCTACAACTATAGGAGATTGAGAGGATTCAAAAGTGATCTAGCAGTTCATGTCAAAGCTAAAGTCAATATGTCACAGAAGGATGTAGACTCCTTTCCCCTTGGGCCACAGGTTCATATGAGCCTTCTTAGCTTGCATAGGGAGAGGATCTTCAGGTAACTTGTATGTCTTTCTACTGTAGCTCTAAGTGCACATATTAAGTAACATAAGTTGCAATTAAAAACTTAAAAAACTAATTTCAATGGAGAAGCCTTTCAATCGTCCATGGGTCTTGAATAAAAATGGATCGGGTGCGCTGTTAAGCTATTAAGGCACTTCTAAATGTTAAGTTACCGATTAAATTCCATGTCTTATTCAGGTGTTATTCTTGGCCATAACCATTATGTAACCTCACCACTGCCGAACTAAAAAAAATAGAGAAACCTTTCAATCGAGTAGCCAAGGGTAACCCATGTAGACCAAGGTTACTGAACTAATAAGGAAACGTCCAGACCGCATTCTTATTTTATTTTTAGTTAGGCTGGAAGTTTCCTCTAAAAATCAGTTGAGTTTATATCTTTAGTTCAATGAGTATCTTTGCCTACTCAACTAGGTATATAGGCAATCTCAGTATAAAGATATTAGAAATCCGTTATTAGCCATGGGAAGAGAGATAATTGAAGAGGATATAGAAAAGTTTCCCTTCCTCATTTGAAAACTTCATAGAAATGCTTAAAATCACTAATGAAACCACTGACACAAATTTTGAGGTCTCAACGGGTCAAAAGGAAAGATGGAAAAGCAATTTGAAAACAAAAGTAGCACTTTTGAAAACGTTTTGTAGCAAAGTACAAAGGTAAACAAAGGCAGGAACGAGCAAGTAACAATGAAAGAGTCTTTACCATTTTAGATTTAAGTAAAGATAAGAACTTGAAGTACTACTATTGTGGAAAAATAGGAAATATTAATGTTGTGTGCAGGAAAAGAATCTATAATTTAAAGCATGAAAAACTTTAACAAAAGCACGCAAACATTGTGGAAAAAGAGGAAAAAGAATTGTGTTCTTTGTTTCTTCTCAGACACGAGGCAAGTCAAGTGATTGGTATTTTGATTCTTCTGCATCCCACCACGTAACTAATAGAACTTACTAATTTTTTGAATCTGATAACTACAAGTCGAGGTCATATTCAGTGATTCTATGCAATGAAAGAGCACATTATGTGGATGGAATAGGCAATATAAAAATTGAATCAGAGTTAAAAATTCCATGTTTAAGAATGCCTTTTATGTTCTTTATGAGCTTGAAAATGAATCTTATTTCACTTTTTCTTGTACTCACATAAATGACTTTTTAAAAAATTAATGCTATGACATTTCATATGCTCTCTCTCATTTTTCTAGTGTGAACTTTTTGCAATTGTTGTATGCAATTTAATAACAATGATGAAGTCAGTGGCTAAGCATCTTGGACACAGTATTGTGTTTTTTGATATATGTTATCCTCTGATGCGAAGAGGGTGGTCAATGGCTCCGCAATATCCTGTAGAGAGAAATATCTGCTGCTAATCGCATAGTAAGATGATAGTGGGAAGCTTAAGTGATCTTCAGTCTCAACAATGAATAAAGCCTACATGCCTGTTCCTTTTGAGGGATATGGTGCTCAATTGCCTGTTCCTTTTGAGGGATATTGTGCTCAATTTCGACTCTCAAATATGTCAACATACCCTCCAATTTCCATGGGAATCTAAGTTAATGTAATCAATGATTCCAGTATACTCTGGAATGGACAATAACACCATTAGAAATATGGACTTGCTTTTCGGTTTTGTAACAGCCCAGAGGACATTGATAATATGCATTTGGTGTATGGTATAGTTGTCTCGGCCCATCCTTTTCTTTTATAGAGCTAACGATCGGGATTCTTGTATACATGTGCTCTACATCAACACTACTTTTTCTTGTTTGATGGAAAAAAAGATATTTTCAGTCCAAACAATAGAAATATACAGAAATGTGTCTCCCCTATTAATGCTCTACATGTAAATAGAAAATCTGTTCAAAAATTTGACTTTAAAATTTTCTATTCCAATAATTTTTCTAAGGTCAATGAGAGGACTGTAATGTTAAAAGGAATTTCCACACTACAAAATAGTAAATACAGTAGATACTGCAAAATACAGGAACCACTAAAGTTCAGAGTTTGTATAAAAGTTATAAGAGTTTAAAATCAGTTTGGCAGAAGGGCCTCTACTGAGTCAAAGTACTCATACAAGTATACTGAAAACATAGTTTTATTTATCATTCTAGATCATCAAAAAATATGTTGCCACTCAAACATTAAGTTCTCATTTTAATCGCCTTGACGTAGTCAATGAGGAAATAAAATAAAGAGAAAGTATATAAATGGACATGGAGAACCCCTGCATCTAAGGCATTTCCATACTATATCGGACGACTAAAACATTCTCAACATTCCAATGCTTATTAGTTATTTCTAATGAAGGGATATGGAGGAAGATCTGTGTTTATGAGAGTGTGCAAGAAGTTGTTCTGTAAAGGAGATGTACTATTAACATTAATAAAAAGAAAAGGAAAAAAAACATAAGCAATGGGTTAGGATCTTGCCTCAAGAACTTCAAGATTAGGGCAGAGCCCTGCCAACTGACAGTGATTTCTTGTGCTAAAAAATGTGTACTGTAGATCCAATCTCTTAAGGGCATAAACTCTTGGGAATATAGCAGGCATCTCAACCTCCATCATGAAGTTTACTCCTAGCAATGATGTCAACTTTGGAGGAAATGTAATCATCTGGGACATATTGGTATCTGTCGCATGTTGTTCACTGGTGTTAAATGTCCCACCACCAAACTCCTCCAATGAAGTAGCCTTTTTCCGAACACCTCTCATCTCCAGTATATCACAGTCTCCAACCTTTGAGGATGTTAATGAGGGGTAGTTTGTTACTATAGCTCAAGATCACTGGTATTGATCATTTCTAATGTTTTCATGTAGAAGTTCAACACTTCCAAAGAAGAATTGTTAAGAGCAAGCTCATGTAGCCAGTCCCCGCTTTCCTCTTCAATTTGACTCTCGTCTAGCATTAAGGTCTTAAGAGACCTACAAATAAAATAAAGTGTTGATTAAAATTTCATTTGAGAACTTTGATAATAAAGAACAGGAAAATACTCTACAAATTCTCAAAGCATGCAGTCAAGTGAAATTTCAAGGAAAATGACTTTAAAGGGCTCCTTCTTGGTCGTTGTTTAGTCTAGTGAAAGTAATACTTAAGTGGTTCACAATTGTAAACATTTAATACGCATCACAGTTTCAAAGCTATTTGCAAATTTGAAAAGTATACTATTTATGATCCTGTGCATAGTTGATCAATTCCTTATCTTAGAGATACCCTTCTAGGCTTTCCATTTTGCATATTCCAGTCAGTCACTTTGAGTTGTATTTTACGTTTAGATCAAGTACTATATTCTGGGCCCTGGCATTAAAAGAGAAAGTAGTTGGTACAAATTTTCATATAGGTCCCTTTATGGCACTCATGCCCCTTATTGATGAAGATAAGGGGAAGATTAAGTCTCTGCACTTGTCCTTGGCTGTTGGCTCTGGCACTTCTTGACATCAGCTCCTCTCAATTAGCTTCAGCATTCATTTCCTTCTCCTTATAGAACTCAAGTATCTTTTCATCATGTTGTGTGCCCACACTTTATTTATTATGCCTTATTAGCCTTGTTAGCTAAATGTTTAGCCAGTAGTTATCTGGTTAGATTTTCTGATTTTAACATTAGTATAGGAGTTTCTTTTGCACTCCTACATTGTAATTTATGCTTTTGGCCGTACTTTCTAGTTTCATTGACTTACTTTTATAATCATCGGTTATACATTAATAAAATTATCTTATTTTAACTCATACTGTTGGAACTCAAGTTTTAACTGTTCATTAGTTGCATCTAGAGCAATGATTAAGTTAGTTCGATTAAGATTCCATATTCGGAACTTTGTTAAATTTATAATTGTAAACCAGGCGGATAAACTCACAATTTATACCAGTAATAAATTTTGTACGAGATAAAACAAGAAACTAATCAACATATTATGGATCAGTGGGTATGTTATACTAGTAATAAAATTTTTAAGAGATAAAACAAGTAACAAATCAACATATTGTGGATTAGTGGTATCTTTCAGTCAATGTTTTTAATTAAAAATTTCCAGTTTGATGGATAATTATGAGTTGATATCTCTTCATATATTAATAATTTAAATTCATTAGTATATATTAATATTAATTTTAGTTCTATTATCATAGATTCATGTTAATTTTAGATTTATTAAGCATCTAAAAGAATCAAATGTCATATATTCATGTTAATTTTAGATTTACATATATGTATTCCTCTTTAATGGTTAACCAAATCCTTGTAACGAACAAATAACTTAGCTTAGCTTTGCAGTTCAAATGTTGCACAAAATTATTGAGCTTCAGACATATATACTCTCTGACAAACATGTGGCCCGTAGAGCCCAACTCATATGTTTTTGCTATTCATCTCACTGGAGTATTGAAACTGGGTTTTGGTACCGTAGTAAGCGCTCCATTGCTTACTGTGGGGATTTTACATATTACAATTACATTGATACTATGAGAACTTAGAAGGAAAGATGACAGGGATTTGGTTTGCCAATCTAAATACCCAATTTAGATGCCTACAACTAAAGCAAGCTCCTGAATGGCTTAGCTAGTAGAAGGTCAATTGTGGCAACACAAACTTATTGGGGTTCAGAGGTATACACTCCTCTTCAGCCAAACCCATGTAACCAATGAATAACTTATAGCTTAGCTTTGCCGGTCAACCATTGCAACGACTTAGAGGGCTTCAGATTCATCTTCTCCTCTTCAATCGTATAATCAACGAATAGCTTATTTTTCTAAATCTACCTACCCAATTTAGTTTCCTACATGTAAAGCCAGTAGCTGAATATCTTATAGATGGTAGCAGGTCAACTGTTGCAAAACAAGCTTATTTGGCTTCAAAGACATGTACTCCTCTCCGGCCAAACCCATGTAAGTTTGTAACCAATGAATAACTTAGTTTAGCTTTGTAGGTCAACTGTTGCAGAACAAACTTGTTGCAGGTCAAATATCACAGCACAAACTTATTAAGCTTGAGAGGCATATGCTCCTCTTCAATCAAACCCATGTAAACAGCGAATAGCTTAGTTCTGTAGATTTGAACACTCAATTAAGATGCGATTAATGTAAGCTACTAAGGAGCTTATAGCTAGTAGCAGGTCAACTGTTGCAACAAAAACTTATTGGGCTTCAGATATACATACTCCTCTTTCGTTATACCGATCTAACAAACCAATAGCTTAGCTTAAAAGCTTTGTAGGTCAACTGTTGCAGCACAAAATTATTGGGTTTCAGATATATATATAATCCGCTTCAGTAAAACCCATGTAATCAACAAATAGATTAGTTTTCTAAATATAGATACCCAATTTAGATGCATACAATTAAAGCAAGCTGCTGAAAAACTTAAAACTAGTAGCAGGTCAACTGTTGCAGCACAAACTTATTGGGATTCAGATATATGTACTCCTCTTCACTGAAACCCTTGTAAACAATGAAAAGCTTAGCTTATCATTGCTGTCAACTGTTGCAGGACTAACATATTGGGCTTCAGATTTATATATATTCTCTAGCTTAACCAACTAAACATTTGGCCAGTAGAGCCCAACTAATGGACTTCTGTTGTTCACCAAGGGAAAGTGACTGGGAAAGTGTCCAGATCACTTATAACCAAAATCCAGAGCAGGTCAACTGCAATAATTGAAAATCCCTGACACATAATTTCATTTAAGCCTAAGCTTTGAAATGCAAAAATTCAGCACCCACATACCTGCAACCGTGAGCCACTTCCTCAAGCCCCCTCGTAGAGAACCTAGAGCACTTCTCGAGTGTGAGCTCCTGCAACATGTGACCTTGGCCCCTGATGAGAGTGGCGATATCATCATTGGTAACAATCATTCTGCGCAGATGGAGCACCTTGAGGCAGAGACAGGTGAAGGAGATCTGGTCTATCCAGGGCTTGGCATAACCCCCCCAATCGTCAAGGAGCATATTATACATGGCCGCCCTGGGTTTCCCCTTCACCGTAAGGAACTCCGGGCTGGTAAACTTGCAGGTGAGGTCACTGGCATGTATCGAGTAGCAAAAATCCACGGTCACATGCTTTCTTGTGAAGGCATCCACGTCGTACCACTTCTTTCATACCAGAGAGACCAAGCCACGGTCTCTCGGATCCTCCAGGTGGCCCATAACGCACTCCAGGGCCTCGTCTGATATGCATCCACAGCTTGCCCTCTTCATGGCCATTGAATTCAACATAGAGAGACAATATACTCAATGAATATGGAATTTTTCCCCGAAGGCTTCTATCCACTGGGAAAATATTTGTTGTAGAGAAAGTGAAAGGATCAAGGGTAAAGCGAGGGATTGGTTAAAACAGTAAAGGAGAAACAAAATGTTTCAAAGCGGCTGGGGGGAAAAATGAACATGTGATGGGCCTGAGTGCTCTCTACCGCCTTCATCCAAATGACTTACGGTCTCATGGGAGTGTTATACATGTGACCTCTTTTATGTTGGATTAAAACTTGGGGGCAATAAATGAAACAAATGAATTTGTTTATTTTTCGTTTTTTTCATAATTTTGTCGCCTTTTTGAATGAATTTTGTTAATTTCTGAATGAATTGTGTCTTAATTTCTAATTTAAGACCATTAAAAAGTTTTAATTTTTAAATTAAAATAATTCAAATAATAATTTAGGATTTTAAAACAAAATATTAGTTTGGCTTAAAAAAATGTTTTAAAGTATCTTTATATGCTAGTGATATAATTGTTGTTATTGTTTCATCTTTTAGTGTTTTTATCAGTAGTTAAGTAACTTTATTAATTAATTAGGATTATTACTATTTATTTTTATTCATAAGGATTATTTTAAGATATTTGTGTCGGTGTAAGTCTAAAATAATCCAATATACAATGGTGTCTTTGAGTACAAATTAAATTATAGAGGGTAGTGATGAATTTCCTAATTAAAATTCATGTGATTAGATGGAAAAGTGGCAAAGAATATCCATCCAATATGAAAGTAACATTCAAATAAGTGCATTGTAATGACAACATAATCCTTGCAGTGTGATAACATATACAAAACAAACACATGAACTCAAAGAACTATAAAATAAGTATATTATAATTCATTTGATATGTGAATGAAGTGTCTGAAAGTAAATCATAGAGACACTATACCATGGGCTACCCTATCAAGTGTATGTAGTGGGAGTGCTCTCAGGTATGAAATGGATGAGGGCAGATGATGATAAGCTCTTGACACCTATGTAGTAAATCCACCCTCTAGAATGAGGACTTTCACCTCTCCTTTGTAGAACATAATATGAAGATAGAGAATGTAATTGATGAAATAGAAGAGGATCAAATTGTGGGTTAAAGGCTTATGTGCTAGATCATTTTTTATGTCACAATTTCTCTCTAGTGAATTTTCTCTCTTTCAAAACTAAGTTTGTTGAAAGCACCCATCTCCTCAAAATACTTTCTAGCTAATGTTTTCCCTTTAATTGATAATTGTGTTTAAAGTATCTTTAGTGAGGCACATGTCTTCTAAAATATGTGTTATTTTAGCATGTAATACTCAGAATAGTGCATTAAATGTATGAGCAACAAGTCAACACAACACTGTGGCGCTACTCCATGATATCTATTTTTTTCTTATTATGAAGTTCTAACCTACTAGAAATAGTTCACTATGGTGCCCCCTTTGTAATAACTTCTTTTTTTCCTTTAGAAACCATATATATCTATTTTCGTTGTTTGTATTGAGTGAGAGTTTATACTATAGGAAGGTGTAGGTCGAGGGGGAACTTTGGGGATCCCACTGCTCCACCTTCACAACTGGTATTTTCCATCATTGGGTCTTTCCAATTGCATACTCTATCACTAACTAGTTCAATTTCAAATTCCCAATTTCTTGCCAAAATAATGTGGTTGACTACCAATCGCCATGAGATAATACCAATGACTAACAAAGGCCGAATGAAGAGCACCAGAGAGAAATAAAGACAACAAATTCTCCCATGAAAGCCAAGGAAACCGATGTAGACCAATAACCATTTCGAACAACAAGTTATTGATCTGCACCTTGCTCACATAATCACATCCTTAGTTAATTTCCTTCATAATGTTTCAAATCTTGCGCACAAACAAATGATTCTTCCTTGGCATGTCTGGACCTTGATGGAAGAGCTCGATTACAAGAGAGAATTTCAAGGAATCGACCTCGGACAAGTCAGACCACTACACAAATCTCTCATCCAGAGCCCGCGAGCTCAATGGAACCTCTCAATCAGTGAAGAGGTAGAGAAATCTGGAGACCTAGAAGAAGCCTTTACTAATACTAATAATTTTAATTAAAAATATAATTCATTTATTTTTTATAATTTTTTTTATTTTATCACTATAAAACATATAATAAAATAAAATAAATAAAAATTTGAGTGATTTAATACTCATTATAAATTAATACCTTTAATTTATATAAATATATCACATTTATCCACATCACCTCATAATTCCTCATAACCTTTTTCTTTGCAGGATGCTTAAAAAATAAAGGAAAAGAACAACTACCATATATTCGGGCAACCAATGCGTTCTTAGAGTCTTTATTATGTAGCATTCCTTAGCCTCATCCCAAAATTTCTAATCAATCCATATTTTTATTTGAAGTTTTATAAAATGTTTCATATTTTTTTTCACCTATATTTTTATACATCTTAAAATCATTTGACTGGTAAATCATCCAAAATATGTCACCCGATATGGTTGCGTGAGTTCATTGATTGTCCAGGTTCGGGAATGTGCAAAATTTCGGGGACGTGAAGGGATGGACACACCATATATCATGAGTGGGGATGTGAGTGGAGTTAGATAAGAGGCCGTAGGATTCTTTTATGTTGAAGTGGCCAGCTGCATTAGAGCCCCATCTTAGCTTGCCCGGTTGATCATCCCTTTGAATTTTCCTTTTCCTTAGCTCATCAGCTAGGTTAGTCCAATCCTAAGAGTGATTTTTCTGGACCCATTCCGAGGCCTAGAGTCATTCCCTCCATTCAGTTTTTTCTTTGATTTTCCAAGAAAGGGATTCTTTGACCGAGGGAGAGCCCATAAGAAGAGTGTCATCCACATATTGTTAGTGGGTTGAAGGGGGGTTAGAGGGGTAGAGGTTAAGGGGCTAGAGGTTTAGGGGGTTAAATGGGTTAGGCGTTTAGAGGTTTAGGGGGTTAGGGGATGGTGGAATTAGAGCTCTAGGCATCCTCCAATTTTGAACAAAATACGATGGTGGAATTTCAAATAAATTGATGCCCTAACTATCACACCAAGAGGGAACCCTTGATGCTCCTTTGACTTGAGGATTTCTTGAAGGTTTTCACTTTGTAGTTCATCATTTAAAACCTATTATCATAACTGTAAATGATCATTGGATGAGCCTTTACCACGGTATATCTCCCAAACCTTAGTCTCTTATAGTATTTCTCTCAAAAAACAATTCATGGAAAGTCACCCTAGATTCTCCCAAAGCTCATACTTTAATTGAATTTTTACTTTCCTCACTTTGAAGCCTAGTATAAACACATCAATCACAAGAGAGGTATTTTGGAAGTTTTGATCTTAGGAATTCATCATTTTTTAATATTCCTAAACCCGAGGTCATCTTTCCCTCAAGCCTTTCTTGGAGAGTCCTTCTTTTGCTTCTAAAGTAGGGAACCTATTATCTAATCCTCTTCTTTGAATGGGCATTGGAAATCATATTGTGCATCATTATTGGTCTCATCATTCTAGTAATCTCCCTATACCAAGACTCCTCCCATCAGTGAAATTTCATAAAGAGCAGGGGAAATTGAATGAGGTGACAATGGGTCCTTGTACCATTGTTTCCACTTGATCTAGTAGTAGTCCCTTTGGAACCCCTCCTAGGACACTTCCTAAACTAAGCACTAAAATTTTTCAAAAACAAGTATAAAGAAGATGGCTCACTTGAAAATAATAAATCTAGGCTTGTGGCAAAAGGTTTTACACAAAAAGAAGGGGTCTATTATGAGAATACTTTTTCCCCCATAGAAAAATTGGATACCATATGGACATTCTTTGCCCTAGAAACTCAAAAAGTTGGAAATTCCATCAAATGGATGTAAAAAATGTTTTCTTGAATGGAGATATGAAAGAGAATGTTTTTGTGTCCCAACCAGAAGGATTTTTTGTGAAGGGTTAGGAACATAAAGCATGCAAGCGGTAAAATCCTTATATGGCCTCAAGAAAGCACCACGAGCCTGGCATAATAAGGGGTTAGGGGAATAGGGGCTTAGGGGTTAGAGGTTTAGGGTTTATGTGTTAGTGGTTAAGGGGTTAGGGATTGGGGGCTTAAGGGTTATGGGATTTAGGCACATTTAGGGGTTTGGGGCATAATGAGTTAGTATTTAAGGGATTAGGGATTTGGGTTAGGGGAATAATGAGTTAGTGGTTAAGGGGTTATGGATTGGGGGGTTAGGGGTTAGGGGATTTAGGCACATTTAGGGGTTAGGGGAATAATGAGTTAGTGGTTAAGGGATTAGGGATTGGGGGCTTAGGGTTAGGGGATTTAGGCGCAGTTAAGGGTTAGGTGAATAATGAGCTAGTGGTTAAGGGATTAGGGATTAGGGACTTAGGGGATTTATAAGTTAAGGATTTTAGGGGTTAGGGGTGAGGGGTTAATGGGTTAATGGTTAAGCATTAACAGTTTAGGGGTTAAGGGGTTAAGGGTTTAGGTGTTAGTGGGTTAGGGGTTTAAGGGTTTAGAGGTTTAGGGTTTTGGGGGTTAAATGGGTTAGGGTTTTAGGGGTTTAGGGGGTTAAATGGGTTAGGGGTTGGGAATTAGGGCTTAAGGGGTTAGGGGTTAGATTTTTAGGGTTTACGGGGTTAAATGGGTTTAGAGGTTTAGGGGGTTAGGGGATTTAGCAGTTAAGGATTTTAAGGGTTAGGGGTTAAGGGGTTAAGGGGTTAGACGTTTAGGGGGTTAAATGGGTTAAGGGTTTAGAGGTTTAGGGGGTTAGGGGATTTAGCAGTTAAGGATTTTAGTAGTTAGGGGTTAAAGGGGTTAAGGGTTAGGTTTTGGGGGTTAGGGTTTGGGGGTTAAATGGGTTAGGTTTTTAGGGGTTTAGGGGTTTAAATGGGTTAGGGTCGGGAATTAGGGTTTAAGGGGTTAGGGGTTAAGGGTTTAGAGGTTTAGGGTTTAGGGGGTTAAATGGGTTAGGGGTTTAGGGTTTAGGGGGTTAAATGGGTGAGGGGTTATAGCCATTTATTAGGTGAAAAAGGCATAATCTAGTTGTAGTAACCATAACTTGGTCAAGTTGTTATAGTCAAGGCAAGACTTGGTTGGGTTCCCAAATTCCAAAAAAGTAAGGGTAATTGTGAGGGCATGAGAACTAGGGAGTGTCAATGTGTGCCAAGGAATGAAAAGGCATGCTAACACATGCTAGAAAGTGTCAATGGATGTTGAGGAGTGTTAGGGAGTGCCAAGAAATTGCAAGGGAGAAATAGGTCAAAATGCATGGAAATGAACAAATAAGAGTGTGTGCCAAGTAGTGTCAAAGAAATCCAAGTGTCTCAAGGATAAAGTGTGTTAGGGGAAGGCCGGAATAAGACTCGTAGGAGGTAAGCCTATGGTTACATAAAGGGTTGCACAAAGTAGTTTCAGACAAAGGGAAACTTTGGGTTGGGCACAACATTTATTTTCCAATGACTTGGTTGGGTTCCCAAGTCACAAAAAAAGTAAGGTTATCTATGACGACATGAAAGCTAAGGAATACCAAGGTGTGTCAGGGAATTCCTAAAAGTACTAACACATGTTAGGCAATTCCAAGGCATGATAGGCATGCCAAGATGTGGCAGGTGCCAGGGTGTGGCATGAATACATGCTAGGGAGTGTGAGGGCCAAGTGTCAAGGAAACACAAGGGAGCACTAGTTTAAAATTCATGGAAATGAAGTATCAGCCAGTTCCAGGTGTGCTAAGAAGGGAATGACACAGTATTCTAGGAGCTTCCAAGGCATGTTAGAGTGCTAGGGAAGCATACAAAGTTGTTCCAAGTGCCAAGGTGTGCCAATGTGTGCTAAGGAGTGTTAGGGAGTGCTAGGAAAACATAACATAGCACTAGGTCAAAATTAGTAAATAAATGAATAAGAGTGTGTGATAGGGAGTGTTAGCGAGTTCTAGGTGTTGAGATTCAACAAGATGATGAGCTTAGTGAAAAGAGTTTCCTTCACTAAGTAGGCCTGCAGGCTATTTTTGGCGCAAGTCTATTTTTAAACTATGTCTATTTTTAGACATGGAGACCATATTTTAGAAGTTGCAGGATGCTATTTGTGGATGATTGGTCAAGTTGGAAAAATAGATGGATTTCTATTTTTAGACATATTGGGCGAAGTCTATCTATAGATCGTTGATCTAAAAATAGAAGTGTCGATTATTATTAGCTCTTAATAATAATTAGACCCTAAATAACAACTTATTCTCTTGGAGCGCTTAATTTCAGGTAACAAGTGTGGTAGATCAGCTAGCTGAAGGAATTACGCAATTCCTAGGGTTTACTGGTGTTCATGAATGGAGGACTCAAGTGGCAGAGTTATGATGGAGTTGGTGAAGTAGTTCATGGAGTTTGTTTCATTTTAACTACATCCTTGGAGTTAAACTCAATTGAACTAATTGTGTTTATTTCTAACTGATTGATACATTAGTGGGAGTGGAGTGAATTAATTAGTTAAATTAATTCACAAATAATAACTCATTAATCAACTGAATAGAGAAAAAATTTAACTACTTGCATGGGAGTTCCAGTGGAGACTCAGTGGAGAGATAGGTGAAAGTGTAGTGTGACTATCAGTTGTGACTATGTTGATGCATCCAATGCATCACACATCCATTGGAGATGCCAATCAGGATTGCGTACTCAAGGTAAGGGTAATTTGAAGTCATTCAGAGCTATTCTTCAGCAAGGATTGCGCAGTAGAGGCAGGCTATCAGGAGGTAAGAAGTCAGTGCATAGATTTGCAGATTTCTTCATGATAGTGTGTAGCGATTATATTGTACTGAGAGCTTGATATGTTCAGCTTTGTATGAGGATTGTTACATGATCTCTATGAAATATATTATACAGATAGTTGGGGTTTTCAGCTTCAGGCTTTCCCGTTAAACAACTGTGTTATGTGTGTTGATTTTTATTGCTTTATGTGTATGCATTGCGATCTAGTTTTAAATTTCCATAAATGATCAATGGTGGAATGATTCTGTATTTTGCATAAATTTAAATAGTGTGAGATCAGGAGAATCTATGATATATAACACATTAGTTATATAATTTCTACACTAGGTGTCTTGAGGAGGGAGTGACACAGTATGATAGTCAGTACTAAGTCATGTTATAGTGTCAGGGCGATATGCATCCAAGATGTGCCAGGTGCCAGGGTGTCCCAACATGTGCTAGGAAGTGTTAGGGAATGTCAAGGAAACACAAGGGAGAATTTACATTGTAGCCATTGGAGAAGTATTTACGTTGTAGCCATTGCAGGACCTCGAGAATTTTTGTCCATGGAGAATTATTTATGTTGTGACCATTGCATTAAAGCAAGAGGTCTGTCAATGCCTTTTTGTATGTGTTTATAAATTGGAAGAGAGAAATCAGAAACAAGAAGGGCCTGAAATAACTTAACAAAGAAATGGAGGTCACTAGGATAAAGCTGATGGCATTTGATTTGGTAGTTTCATACTATCACAAGGGCATCCAAGACAACCATGACCTGATCGAAGAAGTGGAAAACAAGCTGACAGTCCACATTGAGGAAGATATCAATCCATTTTCTACTAAATCAGATATATAACTGTGGCTTTCTCTACTCACAGTATCTCATTGAGATTGTGTTAGTTATCTATTATTAACCCATGCTTGTGTCTATTTAAATGGATACTATATTGATAGCCCAAAAATGAGGAATTTTGGATTGTCTATAGTTTGTACTAGTTCTGAAAAAGGACTAGCAACAGTTAATCTCTTTGACTGCAAAAAGTATTCTACTTGTTGTGTTGGGGAGTTTCTCTCAAGAAATTTATGGAGAACCCGAAATATTTTTTATATATGTACTGTGCAGAACCTTTATAAATCTACCCTTCGAATCAGGGTCAACCCAAATAAATCTGATTTGGGGATTCCACTGCAACAACATTTTCCCCACAACAAGCACAAGATCAAGCCAACATGTGTGATGTGTGCGTTTAAAGAGATGGATAGGTAGGTTTACCCTTACGAGAACATGGCATCTTAAAATCTGACCACGATTACTGAGTGCAAGCATTTGCGAAATGGAATTATGAGTGGAGCCTTTTCCAGAAGAGATTATTCATTTACATTACAATATATACAACATGCAGTTAGTGTTCCATCCATGTTAGCACACACACTTGATGGTATCAATCCTTAAACTGGTACAAAAAAAATAATTTCATATATTCACATATGGGACAGTCACAAGATGTCAACAAAGTCACATACTTATCGAAATCCTCAACCAGGAATATGCTACATTGCTTCTTAATGTGCTTTCAACTAGGTAGGCATCAATGACAATCATTACAATGGGTTAAGGGGATCTAAGAGAGAATTATGTAAGGAGTTCCTTCTAGGTAAAGGCCATTGGTATTACTATCGTTAAAGGGGGTGGCCTACAAGGATACATTGGTAGCTACTGATGCAAGAGCATAATTTCAACAATTTATTTCAAAATTTGTACTTGTCCTCCATGAGGTCTTAGAGATTTATAGAAGAGGAAGTTGGTTTCCTTGTTGCCCTATAATTTTGTAGAATTTCTAACTTCATATTTGGGATAGGAAATTTTAGTAATTTTAGGCATAAGTTAAGATGTTTTTATTTTTATTTTTAAGGCCTCCTAGTCATTAGGAAAGTTGAGTATTATGATTAGGATTACTTGTGGCATCCTATGTATTTTTCAAACTCCAATACACCAAGGCAAATATGTGGAGGAAATTTGGGGGAAATGTGATTGTCCATCAAATGTAGATCGGATTTGGGGAACTTGTAGCTCTTTTCCTTGGACCCTACTAGTTCTTAGAGGTTTTCTTTGGAGCATTTAGCAGGAAAAAGCATAATATGCCCAAGAATATTAGCATTGGAGCACCTATGGTTTGGGATAAAGGATAAGGGGTTCTAGGATTTAATGGGTTTAAGGGTTTAGGAGCAAGGGGTAAAGGGTAAAGGGTTAGGGCTTATGGGATTTAGAGGTTATGGGGTTGAGGTTAGGGGGTTTAAGGGTTAGAGGTTAATGGCTTAGTGGTTAAGGGATTTATGGGTTAATATTAACCATCAAGGGCTTACATGTCAGGGGATTTAGGGGTTAAGTGCCTAAGGGTTATGTTATCTAGGTTTCAGAAGGTTAAGGGGTTAGGCGTTAATGAGTTTAGGGGTTAGGGGTTATGGGTTAAGGGTCAAGGTCTAAGAGGATATGGGATTAGGGTTTATGAGGTTCAAGGATTCTAAGTTAGTGGTTAGGGGTTAAGGGGCTAATGGCTTTAGGTTTAAGGGATCAAGGGGTTAATTTGTTATGAGTTATGGGTGTAGGGATTAAGGGATATTAGCTTTGGGGTTAAAGGGATAGGGACTTTAGTGGTTATGGGTTAAGTGCGTATGGGTTGTGATAATGTGGCCCCTAACCCCTTGTCACAACTATTGGGGGTTCCCCTATCAATTTCTCTCATTGCCTTACCTATAGGTCCCCTAGCCCCTATGCCATAAGGCCCTAAGGCTCCTTCTCATTCTCTAATGTTAGGATTATAGATCTCAGTAAACCATGCTCGAACCTCTCACTTCTACCCATATATGCTACCCTTATGTCCCCTTGCCCCGCTCAATGCACCAAAAGACCCCCCTCCCCCAAAATTCATGAGAATTGAACATTTGGAGGCGATCATTTAACAACAAATTCACAACTACTCCATTTATAATGGTGTCTTGGAGCTATTAGATGTCATTTCATTGAGCTACAGTGATAGGTGAGAGCTATGCATAGCTCACTAAAGGTGTATCAAGAGACTATTAGTCTATTAGCTATAGAATTTGACTCTTTTTTTGCAACTTAGCGAAATGGAGAAGATGTGGAGACAATCTCCATTCTTCTTCTTTCACCAGGCCATGTAAAATAAATGAAGCAAATAGTCTCAACCCCTTGGAGAAGGAAAGTTGAGAACTATAATTAGCATGAACAAACAAAGAATCCAATGAGTTAAGCTTAGAGGGGTCTCCCTTTGTAAAAAATCATCCACAAGCTTGTTAGAGTTAGTATGAATCTTTACTAGAGGTTGAGTAGTCTTCACATCACCAACCACATCCAATAGAAAGGTACCAACCCCTACAATAAAAATGATGTCTCCAAATAAGGTGTAGTTAATACCAATAATATCACCTTATGAATCTATTATAATATGATTTGGAAAGTACGTTTCCATACATGTGTGAAAGAAAAAATCCATTTGGTTAGCAAAAGGAAGTCTTTTTTAAGACCTCCAGAAACCCCCTTGAAGGAGACAAGAAGGGTTTGAAACCATATAATACAAGTCGATCTATGAACCCTATTTCTAATGTTTTCTATGCATGTTTTTGTTCACTCGGTTTAACATGTGATAGACAATATATGAAGCCTTTTTTTCCACATATCATCTTCATTAGATATCATGTTGCTAAGAATGAAGTGTCTGGATTAGAGTTAAAGTTCCTATTTTAGTTTGTTTTCTTTTTTTGTCTTTTAGAGTACAAATATTTATGGTATATTGTGCTAAGGTAGTTTGGCTTTCAAATATTCAAGGAATATGTGAGCTAATATAAGAAAATATTGTAATATTTGCAATAACATGATGAACTATTTAGCACAATTTATGGTGTTGGATTGATTGAGATGTTTATTTTTGGATGGATGGATGTACATCTCCTTAGCCAATAGAAAAAACTCATTAAGCAGTGTTGCAAGTATGTTATTGACATGTTGAAGTGCCATGGAGACTTAGAGGTAGAAGATTTAGACTTGTATGTTTTCACCTATCTGGGTGTGATGATACCTTGTGGAGGTAAGAAAAATTTCCATTTTTTAAAATTTTGGATATATTCTATACGCTCTTGAGAGAATTTCAACCTTTTAAATAAAACTACAAACAAATGTACATTCATGCAATAATTACTAATTGATTTGGGGGTGACTCAAAAAATTTTAGCATGTTGGCTTTTTGAATTTGTTAGTAAGTTAATTAGGGCTTGATAAATTTGTAAGCTTCAGTAGGATTTATTGCAGTTGTATTTGTTTTAGAGAAGCGAGTTTGGAGTGGTGGTTGTGCTTCCCTTATTGAATTTGATTTATTTGGTTCTTCTTCTTGTGCATGCCCACTGTGGTATATTCTCGTTAGTGGTTAAGGGGTTAGGGATTGGGGGCTTAAGGGTTAGGGGCATAATTAATTAGTATTTAAGGGATTAGGGATTGGGGTTAGGGGAATAATGAGTTAGTGGTTAAGGGGTTATGGATTGGGGGGGTAGGGGTTAGGGGATTTAGGCGCATTTAGGGGTTAGAGGAATAATGAGTTATTGGTTAAGGGATTAGGGATTGGGGGCTTAGGTGTTAGGGGATTTACGTGCAGTTAGGGTTTAGGTGAATAATGAGCTAGTGGTTAAGGGATTAGGGATTAGGGTCTTAGGGCTTAGTGGATTTAGCAGTTAAGGATTTTAGGGGTTAAGTTTGAGGGGTTAATGGGTTAATGGTTAAGCGTTAACGGTTTAGGGGTTTAGGGGTTAAGGGATTAGGGGTTTAGGTGTTAGTGGTTTAGGGGTTTAAGGGTTTAGAGGTTTAGGGTTTAGGGGTTAAATGGGTTAGGGTTTTAGGGGTTTAGGGGGTTAAATGGGTTAGGGTTGGGAATTAGGGCTTAAGGGGTTAGGGGTTAAGGGTTAGACGTTCAAGGTTTATGGGGTTAAATGGGTTTATGGGTTTAAAGGTTTAGGGGGTTAGGGGATTTAGCAGTTAAGGATTTTAGGGGTTAGGGGTTAACGGGTTAACGGGTTAGATGTTTACGGGGTTAAATGGGTTACGGGTTTAGAGGTTTAGGGGGATAGGGGATTTAGCAGTTAAGTATTTTAGGGGTTAGGGGTTAGGGGTTAGGGTTTTGGGGTTAAATGGGTTAGGGTTTTAGGGGTTTAGGGGGTTAAATGGGTTAGGGGTCAAGAATTAGGGTTTAAGGGGTTAGGGGTTAGGGTTTTAGGGGGTTAAATGGGTTAGGGGTTTAGAATTTAGGGGGTTAAATGGGTGAGGGGTTATAGTAATTTCTTAGGTGAACAAGGCACAATCTATTTGTAGTAACCGTAACTTGGTCAAGTTGTTATATTCAAGGCAAGACTTGGTTGGGTTCCCACGTTCCAAAAAAGTAAAGGTAATTGTGAGGGCATGATAACTAAGGAGTGTCAATGCGTGCCAAGGAATGAAAAGGCATGCTAACACATGCTAGAAAGTGTCAATGGATGTTGAGGACTGTTAGGGAGTGCCAGGACATTGCAAGGGAGAACTAGGTCAAAATGCATGGAAATGAACGAATAAGAGTGTGTGCCAAGTAGTGGCAATGAATTCCAAGTGTCTCAAGGATAAAGTGTGTTAGGGAAAGGTCAGAATAAGACTTGTAGGAGGTAAGCCTATGGTTAAATAAAGGGTTGGACAAAGTAGTTTCAGACAAAGGGAAACTTTGGGCTGGGCACAACATCGATTTTCCAATGACTTGGTTGGGTTCCCAAGTCACAAAAAAAGCAAGGTTATCTATGACGACATGAAAGCTAAGGAATACCAAGGTGTGTCAGGGAATTCCTAGAATTACTAAGACATGTTAGGTAGTTCCAAGGCATGATAGGCATGCCAAAATGTGGCAGGTGCCAGGGTGTGGCATGAACACATGATAGGGAGTGTGAGGGCCAAGTTTCAGGGAAACACAAGGGGGCACTAGTTTAAAATGCATGGAAATGAAGTATAAGCCAGCTCCATGTGTGTTAAGAAGGGAGTGACACAATATTCTAGGAAGTACCAAGGCACGTTAGAGTGCTAGGGAAGCATACAAAGTTGTTCCAAGTGCCTAGGTGTGCCAATGTGTGCTAAGGAGTGTTAGGGAGTGCTAGGAAAACATAACAGAGGTGCACTAGGTCAAAATTCATAAATGAATGAATAAGAGTGTGTGACGGGGAGTGTTAGCGAGTTCTAGGTGTCTCGAGGAGGGAGTGACATGGTATGATAGGCAATACTAAGTCATGTTATAGTGTCAGTGCGAAATGCATCCAAGATTTTATATATTCACATATGGGACAGTCACAAGATTTCAAAAAAATCACATACTTATCGAAATCCTCAACCAGCAATATGCTACATTGCTTCTTAATGTGCTTGCAACTAGGTAGGCATCAAAGACAATCATTGCAATGGGTTAAGGGGATCTAAGAGAGAATTATGTAAGGAGTTCCTTCTAGCTAGTAAAGGACATTGGTATTACTATTGTTGAAGGGTGTGGCCTACAAGGATACATTGGTAGCTATTGTTGCAAGAGCATAATTTCAACAATTTATTTCAAAATTTGTATTTGTCCTCCATAAGGTCTTAGAGATTTTTGGAAGAGGAAGTTGGTTTCCTTGTTGCCCTATAATTTTGTAGAATTTCTAATTTCATATTTGGGATAGGAAATTTGAGTAATTTTAGGCATTATAAGTTAAGATGTTTTTTTATTTGTAAGGCCTCCTAAGTCATTAGGAAAGTTGAGTGTTATGATTAGGATTACTTGTGGCATCTTATGTATTTTTCAAACTCCAATACACCAAGGAAAATATGTGGAGGACATTTGGGGGAAATGTGATTTTCCATGAAATGTAGATTGGATTTGGGGAACTTGTAGCTCTTTTCCTTGGACCCTACTAGTTCTTAGAGGTTGTATATATTTGGAGCAGTTAGCAGGAAAAAACATAATATGCCCAAGAATATTAGTGTTGGAGCAGCTATGGTTAAAACACGAGATTCAAAGTTCAAATCCCCTTGAGTTGCCAACAAAAAAATAATATTTTTTTATCTATTTATTTATTAAATTTTTAGAATGTGGTTTAGTGAAAAAAGAAAAATATAATATAAAAGAAATAAATTATATGACATGATTAAATTTCATGTGGTTTGAATATCGATTTTCAAAAATAAAAAATATAATTTTATCCACTATCCACTCATGGATATTTCAATGCAAACTTCCTAATGCTAATGATTTTGTCTTAATTGCTAACTATCTTAAATGGGTTTCGTCTTAATTGTCATTGTCTTAAGTCACCATTGTCTTAAATATAAAGTTATGTCTTAAATATTTTTGTCTCAAAGTGCTTTTGTCTTAAATCTAAAATTTTGTCTTAAAATATTTTTGTCTCAAATTGCTTTTGTCTTAAAATATATTTGTCTCAAACTGCTTTTGTCTTAAATATAAAGTTCTGTCTTAAAATATTTTTGTCTCAAATTGGTTTTGTCTTAAATATAAAATTTTGTCTTAAAATACTTTTGTCTTATATTTTTTTGTCTCAAATTGTTTTTGTCATAAATATTTTTGTCTCAAATTGTTTTTGTCTTAAATATAAAATTTTGTCTCAAATTATTTTTGTCTCACACTATTTTTGTCTTAAATTTTATATTTAAGACAATTCAATTGATATTAAATTTTAATATAAAATAACTAAAATAAAAAGTGACTTTTTAAGACAAGATTTCTTTTGTCTTAAACCAATGTCTTAAAATGCCCTTGGTGTAGTAGTGACAAATTGATAAAGAATGCAAGTGGAAACAGATAAGAACCTCACCAAAATAATACCAAGTCTGTAACAAGAACCAAATAAAATCGCAATTAAGATTCCAATAAGCCAAAGTCACCTTCTTCATTAAACAGAGTAACAACCAAGAAAGGGAGGACAAGGTTTGACCCTTGCCTCCACCTCAATAGACACCTACAAACAACAAAACTACCAATGAACCTTGCAAATATAGAAACACGCCCTCCATGTGAATTGTACTCTTGCATACATCCTTAAACATACTCGTGTTGCACCCCTTGAAACCATTAATACATAATGGCTTAAGGAGGAGGCAAGCACAACCCCCAATTGTCATTGCTTCAAACATTAAATAGACAATCAACTCCCACTTCAAACATTACATCTAAATCAACTCCCACCACATCGGGGAACCCACATAATCATACTAACATAGCATCCAAACTCATCATTTAAAAATAAAACATATGTTATAATCCACGAAGATCAAGATAGTTAGCTATGAGTAAAAAAAACTCAATATGTATGTGGAGGAGAACATATTTACCCACATACTCATACATAAATATGTTCACTACAAAAATTGTGAGTTTCTTTTACTCATAGGTAAGCTATATTTATCTTCGTGGATTATAACATGTTTTATTTTTAAATGATAAGCGTAGATGCTAGGTTATTTTGATGATGCTTAATCAAATAAGTAAACAAAACTATAAGATCTCAAAAATATGTTCTAAGTTTTTTATTTGATAGAATGATTCCAATTTTCATGATTATGAAACCATGATTGTTCCTTTAATTAAATGCACTAAGAAATCTTCCTTTGAGAATCGCATCTCGAGCCCTCCATGATTTATGTTAATTCAAATGAAAGCATGACAACGCACGGACCTCCTTATCGGCCTCCGCGTTGACTATGAAGGCTTGGAGCAGACATGGATAACGAATACCCTTTATTTGTATCTTGCAACCCAAAATCAAATATAACGGTTATGAGCAACGTGAAAGTCCGCGACATACTCTATTCAAGCCTGCTATTAGGGCAAGGTGCAACTCCAGCAAATAATCTATTCTATTCAAGCCTGCTATTATAATACTGAAGCTAATTATACGCAGCTCCTATTATCTCTTATCACTTTGCTCCCAAGGAATACAAAGACACCAGTGCACCACCCCAGTTTCAATGAAAATAATACTATAAAAAGAGGGCTCTAAGTACCATTTTAGACTCTGCCCAAGAATTTCATGTTAGATCGATAATCTAGCTATATTTTTATACCATTCCGTTCATTGATCTCATCTCGATCTGCAGTTCTGAATTCTAGAAGTAATCCTGGTCTGTCGTGGTAGAAATGAAGGGAACGAAAAGCAGGCAATTTGAAGTTTATATTGTTCGTGGTTCTGCTATGTCTCTTCTGTGTGAGAGGGAATGGAAGAAATCTTGGTGGTGACCATGGTAGGGGATTTGGGCACAATAATAATAATTGGAGAGGTAATAACAACGGGGGAGGTCATAAGGGTAATTGGAGAGGCAATAACAACAATGGGGAGGTCATGGAAACGGAGGAGACCATGACTAGGGATCAGGTTTGAGTGAAG
Source organism: Pinus albicaulis (assembly GCA_034641835.2). Lineage (NCBI taxonomy): Eukaryota > Viridiplantae > Streptophyta > Pinopsida > Pinales > Pinaceae > Pinus > Pinus albicaulis. Next base: position 358,232,689 of record CM076578.1, on the reverse strand, counting down.
AATATTATAGGCAACTCTATCCTGCCCACGTAAACGTTGAAGAAATAGTTCGGTCGGTTGTTAAGAAATACATGGACAATGATCCGACTTTAGCAGCTTCTCTGCTGAGGATGCAATTCCACGACTTTTTTGTCCGGGTATCTATTCATCTTTTCCAATATAACTAATTAGGGGATATCTACATTTTAAGGATTTTTCTAAATTCTCAAGTTATAATTCCCACTGGGTATCTAACATTATGATTCCAATTCTCATGTAGGGTTGTGACGCATCCTTATTGTTGGCTGCAACTCCAACAAATCAGACAGAATTGACAGCACTTGCCATCAGGAACTTGAGAGGATTTGATATCATTGACGATGCTAAACAAGCGTTGGAGGACGTTTGCCCCGGAGTTGTTTCTTGTGCATAAATTCTGGCCCTCTCTACGCGAGATGCAATGGATATGGTCAGATGAATTACATTAAATAATTGGGCTATTGTGGCAATATAGTTTTTTATAGTTTGAGGAATCAATATTTGTGTTTCAAATTGAACTCATGAGATTGAAATCATTTGTTTCTTTGCAGCTCCGCCATGGTAGTCCTTATTGGAAAGTGAGAACAGGGCACAGAGATGGACGGGTATCGCTGGCAAGTGAAGCAAACACAAATATTCCTTCTCCATTAGCCAATTTTTCACAGCAGAAAACTATATTCCAAAGCAAGGGATTCAATGTTCAAGATTGTGAAATTATTAGAGCACAAATATGGATCTAGTTGAAGAATAATTGCACAAACTTGCCAAGTTAAAAAATAAAAACAATTAGAATTGAGAATGAAATTGATTCATCAATATTAGGTTGAGAATCAATATATAAAGAAATTAAGTTAAGCTTAGTTGTACATGCAATAACTATTGATAGTTAAAGCTAACTAAAGCTAATTGTGCTTTATGTTCTCCTAATGTGCACATGCACTAAGTTAACTAACTAAGCTAAGTGCACATCACATGCAATATCTAGAGTTTAACTAAAGCTAATCTAGGTGCATGTACACCAACACAGTTAATCTAGGTGCATGTACACCAACACCCCTCCTTAAGCATAACTTAGGTGGATGTGATGCAAAATGAATGAGTCGTGGCAACATGGCCATTTTAGGTACCCATATACAATGTATGAAAAGAGGAAAGAGGAAAACCCAGTGGGAAGAAAAACCCCCCTCAAAATATAATGCAAAAGTAGAGAAAAGACAACTGTTAGGCAGTCGTTTCCTTCACCCCGAGACGATTTAGCAGGAATCGAAACTTTTGCTCAGTGAAAGTCTTGGTGAACTCGGATAGTATGAAGACCGATGATCCCATCAAGGATCTGGAGGAATAAGCTTCATTTTTGGAAATAGAGATATCAACTCCCATCTTTGGATCAAGGACTGAATTTCCTTATACATGGTTGCATGCCAATATGAATTCCCTACAACTTCGTCATGCATTTGACAATCAAATTCATGTACCCTATATGCATGCATGAGAATGGTTGTCTCTAGGGATGCATGCATGTGCATGTGTGGCCTTCGATATGCTTTTGTGGATGCATACATGTGCATACATGGTGCTATAAAGGCCTCCTTAGATGCATGCATGGGCATGCATGGCTCTGTGACTGAGAGTGAATGTGGGGCATCATTAAATTGAGACCGCGTCGAATTTGCGTCAGTAGTAGAGGAATCAAAGTCCTCTTCTATGATTTTGAAAGTAGTGTCTTCATCATTAGCAGAGGAATATATTTCCTCAGGTGCAATGTCTTCATTATTGGATAAGATAAAATTCTCATCTGCAATAGGTCCATTAAAAATAGAAGCAAAATCTTCTTGTTCAACACTGTCTTGAGAATATTTCTCCACATTTTTGGAGTCTTCAACACTTTGATGACCGCTATAATAAGTCGATCTCTTTGCCTCCAAATCGTGTTCATCTAGATCATTTTCATCACCATATAATCCTTTCAATGTAGTCCATATTTCATGTGGTGATTCAATATTTATGATCTCATAAAGAATATCACAAGACATAGATAGACACAATATTCCATAAGTCATGTCAGATCTGTTAAGCCAATCTGACTTCTCATCCTCTAAGATTGGTTCTGTCTCAATTCCCATGACTATTTGGTACAAGCCTTTGCTCCTAAGATGAATCAAAATCATTGGCTTCCATTCATGGTAATTGTATGGAGTCAGAATCGTTGAAGATGAGAACTCCATTGCGGCAAATTCTCTAATATTTGGATCTGCAAATTAAATCTTTGAACAATTTCCAATTCTATGCTCTTCAAACCTGCAAAATATTGTTCATGAAACTTCTCCAAGCCCTTGTAGCTTCGATACCATGTAAAATTATTAGAGCAAAAATATGGATCTAGTTGAAGAATAATTGCACAAACTTGCCAAGTTGAAAAACAAAAACAATTAGAATTGAGAATGAAATTGATTCATCAATATTAGGTTGAGAATCAATATATAAAGCAATTAAGTTAAGCTTAGTTGCACATGCAATAAATATTGATAGTTAAAGCTAACTAAAGCTAAGTGTGCTTTATGTTCTCCTAATGTGCACATGCACCACATGAAAATAGTAAGTTAACTAACTAAGCTAAGTGCACATCACATACAATATCTAGAGTTTAACTAAAGCTAATCTAGGTGCATGTACACCAACACATCTAATCTAGGTGCATGCACACCAACAAAGATCTAGTCACTCTATCAGGTTGGTATAAGTAATTGTACAGAGGCGCATATGTATCCTTTGATTTTAATATAATGTTTTAATATTTTTGTATAACATTAGTTGTTGCAAATAGTAATATGTGAACACACCAACACAGATTGGATTTGGATTTGAAGAGATGCTAATTATTAATTATTAATGATATTGCATGAGCTCATACCATAGGAGTGGCTCACTGCGGTACATTCAGCCGGTGTCTCTACAATTTCAGCGGTCACGGGGACTCTGATCCTTCTCTCGACAGAAACTACATGGAACAACTGCAGGCGGCCTACAAACCTGGAGACGCAATAACGGCAGTTGCCATGGATCCAGGCAGCCAGATGGTTTTTGATAACAATTACTATGTCAATCTGCAAGAGCATAGAGGCCTCTTCATATCTGATGCCACGCTTCTTACAGATGGAGAGGCCAATAATATTGTGAGCAAGGAAATCGGCAGCCAAGAAGATTTTGTTGCAGAGTTTATCATGGCCATGAAAAAATTGATAGAGTTGGATGTCATTATGGGAAATGATGGCGAGATTCAGCAGAAATGTGGATCTGTCAACTAGAATTTATCGTCTCCATTTGTTATCTCCATAGAATATTCACAAAGGTGGTGGGCATGGGAGGAGAAGAGATCGATGTTTCGTCCATAATTAATAAAGATCAACCATTTTTTTCCCTGGATCTATAAAATTATTAGAATAAAAATATGGAAAAATAATTGTACAAACTTGCCAAATTGAAAAAGAAAAACATTTAGAATTAAGAATGAAATTGATTCATCAATTAGGTTGAGAATCAATATATAAAGCAGCTAAGTTAAGCTTAATTGTACATGCAATAACTAGGGATAGTGCTTTATGTTCTCTTAATGTGCACATTGCATGTAAACATTCGAGTTAACTAGCTAAAGACAAGTGCACATTGCATGCAATCTCTAGGGTTGAACTGAAGCTAATCTAGGTGCATGTACACCAACACCCCCCCTTAAGCATAAATTAGGTGAGTTTGATGCAAAATGAATGAGTCCCGACAACACGGCCATTTTAGGTACCCATATACAATGCATGAAAAAGAGGAAAGAGGGAAAACCCAGTGGGAAGAAAACCCCCCCCTCAAAATATAATTCAAAAGTAGAGAAAAGACAACTGCTAGGTAGTCGTGTCCTTCACCCCGAGACGAGCTCACAGGAATCGAAACTTCTGCTCAGGAAAAGTTTTGTTGAAGATATCAATAGTTTTCTCGGAAGTAGGACAGTACTGAAGATCAATGATCCCACCATGGATCTAGAGGAATAAGCTTCATTTTTGGAAGTAGAGGTATCATGTTTGGATCAAAGACTGAATTTCCTTATACATGGTTGCATGCCAATATGGATTCCCTGCAACTTTGTCAAGCATTTGACGATCATATTCATGTACCCTGTATGCATGCATGTGAATGGTTATCTCTAGGGATGCATGCATGTGCATGTGTGGCTTTAGATATGCCTTTTTGGATGCATGCATGAGCATACATGGTGTTATAAAATCCTCCTTATATGCATGCATGGGCATGCATGGCTCTGCAGCGGAGAGTGCATGTGGGGCGTCATTAAATTGAGACCTCGTGAGATCTACGTCATCAACATTATCAATAGTAGAGGAATCAAAGTCCTCTTCTATGTTTTTGAAAGTAGTGTCTTCATCACTAGAAAAAGAAGATATTTCCTCATGTGGAATGTCTTCATTATTGGACAAGGTAAAATTCTCATCTGCAACAGGTTCATTAACAATAGAGGAAGAAAAGTCTTCTTGTTCAACATGGTCTTGAGAACATTTCTCCACATTACTGGAGTCTTGACCACTTTCATGACTGCTATAATAACTCAATATCTTTTCCTCCAAATGGTGTTCTTCTAGATCATTTTCATCACCATATAATCCTTTCAATGTAGTCCAGATTTCATGTGGTGATTCAATATTTCTGATCTCATAAAGAATATCATGAGACACAGATAAACACAATCTTTCATAAGCCATGTCAAATCTATTAAGCCAATATGACTTCTCATCCTCTGACATTGGTTCGGTCTCAATTCCCATGACTATTTGGTACAATCCTTTGCTCCTAAGATGAAGCAAAATCATTGGCTTCCATTCATGGTAATTGTATGGAGTCTGAATAGTGGAAGCTGAGAATTCCATTCTTTCACTTTGTGCTTGTAGCAACAATTGCGGAAATTCTCCAATATTTTGATCTCTAAATCAAATTTTCAAACAATTTCCAATTGTATGCTCTTCAAACCTGCAAAAAATTGTTCATGCAACTTCTCCAAACCCTTGTAGCTCTGATACCATGTAAAATTATTAGAGCACAAATATGGATATAGTTGAAGAATAATTGCACAAACTTGCCAAGTTGAAAAAGAAAAATAATTAGAATTAAGAATGAAATTGATTCATCAATATTAGGTTGAGAATCAATATATAAAGCAACTAAGTTAAGCTTAGTTGTACATGCAATAACTATAGATAATTAAAGCTAACTAAAGCTAAGTGTGCGTTATGCTAATGTGCACATGCACCACATACAAGCACTAGAGTTAACTAACTAAGCCAAGTGCACATTGCATGTAACACTCTAGTTAACTACCTAAAGACAAATGCACATTGCATGCAATCTCTAGAGTTGAACTAAAGCTAATCTAGGTGCATGTACATCAACACGACCAACCGTGTAGTTATTAAATATTAGAAACTATCCAAAAGGTGCAAAAAAAAAAAAAACAAACATTATTTTTTAATTGAATAAATGTTACGATTATCAATAAAAATAATAATAATAATTTAGATTGAAACCCTGAGTCAATCTTCTAAAACCCTATATTTCTTTCATGATTTTTCCTTCTTAAATCTCAACCTATGTTACATCATTTGGACATAGCAATAATATCCTCACCCATAACAATAATATTTTCATTTGATTAAGACATAACAATAATATTCTCACAATATCTTCACCAATGCCAATATAAAGTCATCTTGTTTAAATGTACTATGTTCACAATATCCTCACCAATCCCAAGTAATCTTGTTTAAATGTAGCATGTTCAATATGTACACTAAAAACATTAATATTAATATGTACACTAAAATAGAGTACAGAAACGAAAAACATTAATATTAATATGAAATCTAGTTAGGATCTTCGGTATGCCATTACTTTTTAGTAAAGTTTCAATTTTTTTATCTAATTTAAAAAAAAAATCACTATTATATATTATCGGGATATACAGATAATATTATATAATATTATATTAATTATGTATAATATGTATATAATATATTAAATAGGTATAATAGTACATATTATTTTATTTTTAAATATTATAATATTTTATATAGTATTAATATTATAATAGTTAAATATAATATTTTAATATTAAAATTTCTCATACATGCATCTAAATTCCATAACTAACTCTTTAGCTTAAACCAAAAAAGGTAAAGAAAACAAATCATTTTCCTGAATGTAATAAGTTGTTAACAATTTTTTTTTAATGAGTTAATTAAAAAAAATCAAAATTGATTATTTATGTTTATTTATTTTTGAAAAATAGAGTATAAACTCAGCACAATTGAAGTGTCTTAAGAGTTTTTCAGAGTGTTGAATCCATATATGTAATAAAAAAATCAATTTAAATAACATAAATCAATATTTCATTTTAAATTTTTTAACAAAATTCCTGCCAAAAAATTTGCCAAAATCTATAAAAAATCTCATTAAAAAAAACTGTTGTTTATTACTTACCATTTCATACTATTTAGAAGAGAAAATAGTGGTTAGTGACCCGGTTAAAATTAATAAAGATGCATACACTTACATTTTACTAGTTTTTATTTTAAAAAATAATAATAATATTTAATTCATAAAATTATATTTTATTTATTTATATTTTATTGTAAAATTAATATTTTCCAAAATTATGAAATCTAGCCATATTTAAATATTTGTAATTTAAATTAATAATTAGCTTATTTATTATATATAATATATTAACAATTTTTAAAATCATAAAACGTTAATATATAATATAGATTAGAACTTCTAAAATACTATGTAATATAACTATGATTATTTTTTTCTATAAAATTTAGACCTGCGTTTTCAAGATGAGATGAATTTCCATAGACTTACCCTATCTAGAAATATTATATTTTAAAGTAGTTGTTATCTGTAATCCTGAACGCAAGTAATTATATTTTCCGTGGGACCATTTGTTTTCGTCTTATACTCTTTATCTCACCACTTGCTTTTCCTACAACGAGACAAAAGGAAAAGCCCTCTCGATGTTTCTATTTCCCATTCTATTGATTCATCTTTTCTTCTAGGTGTTGGACAACTGATCAGCCTACGCAGAAGATTTCCTCCGAACCAAGAAATACAAAGGCAGAAATACATGCGTTCTTCTTTCTCTCTTTCCTCTCGGCCTCATCGCTACTTTCCTACTCTTAGGGTATTGATTGAGGATTCAAATTGGTGAAATGTGTTGTAATTTGGTGGGAGGAATTATCTTAATTTTATGGAATTAGTAATTTTTACCATTTTTATTTTAGGAATTTTAGATAGATATTTATAAAGTTTATTAATATCTGCAGGTTTTGGTGTAAGGATAAATTTTTTATGGTAAATTTTACAAATTTGTAAATAGGATATTTATAGTGGAAATTATGGATTTCATAGAGATGAGGTGACTCCTCCAACACCTCAAAGATAACTGGGGGAATCAACTTTGATCCAACTTCTTATTGTTGGAAATTAATCTTACCCATAGCGTTAAATGAACTGGCATCAACCATGACTCAGTTAATGTTTTGCAGGTTGCGGATTGAGTTTGCAAAGAAGAACAAGTTGTGGGCATAGTGCATAACCCATTCCGCAACACATTAAATAATTAAGAGTCAAATATAATTTAATGCATGGTTAATGAAAGAATATGGACAAACATTTAATCCCAAAGTGTTGTTTAGTTCGCACAAAGAAAATGATGTCCATACTATGTATTAAATTTTTTTCGTCATGAATTAAATGTCTTAGATATATATGTTTTGAATTAATAAACATAGGTAAGAGAGAGTGTTGTGTAATGTGGCAGATGTAAGTCTGGAAAGACAAGAAGGATAAAATCGTGGAGCGAATTTTGGTGGACCAGAGAAAACACAAGTTACAGTTTTTACTGTATGTTACTCTGCAACCTTGCTGAATGTAATTCTAAAGGAGTTCCACCCTCCATATGAATTTGTATGTTGTGTTTATGAATTATAATCTAAAGTTTGGTCAGTTGCTATTTGGTTCTGGATTTTTTCAAGTATTTTTTTTACCGCAACACACACTCCGTGAGTAAAATTATTTGAATTTTTATTAGCTCCTCTATAGTTGCGATTTCCACAACACACACTCCGTGAGTAAAATTATTTGAAGTTTTATTAGCTCCTCTATAGTTGTGATTTTAACCTCCACCACTCTGTATTGAAAAGATGATTCACATAATTTGATTTCCGCAACTATATGGTTTGAATTAGGTGAGTTCCGCAACTCTATGTAAACTTTCGTGTTGGCTTGATTAGTGTTGAGGGAAAAGCATTCTCTCTGTCCTTTAAATTTTTTTGACATCGTATTAGAGCGGGTTTAAAAATCTAAGTAAAATGTAGTGTTTTTATTGAGGAGTTCAAAGTTGTTTTGAGGAGCTTATTCTACAGCAATGAGAGTTTTCATACAATGAGAAAAAAAAATTTACACAGTAAGAAAGTTTGTTTACACAGTGAAAATGGCAGCAACAAACACAAGCTTGACTCATCCAAAAATACCACAATTTAATGGCAAGAATTACAATTATTGGGCTATTACAATGAAGGCTCTATTTTCTTCTCAAGACATTTGGGAATTGGTGGAGAATGGTTTCCAATAACCGGTAGATGCAGCACCATATAATGCTTTGACACAAGCAGAAAGAGATTTGTTGAGAGACAACGTGAAGAAGGACTCCAAAGCCCTCTTCTATATTTTTCAAGCAGTTCATGAAAGTATTTTCCCAAGGATTGCAGTGACAACAAAGTCCAAGCAAGCATGGGATACCCTCCACACATTCTACCAAGGCATGGCAAAGGTGAAGACATCAAATTTACAAATGTTGAGAAAATATTTTGAAACAATCTGTATAAAAGAGTTTGAGAATGTAGACTCATTTTTTACAGATGTAATTGGGTTGGTTACCCAAATCAGATCTCATGGTGAGACACTTGAGGAAAAGAGAATTGTTGAGAAATTTTTGAGAATTCTACTAGCAAGGTTTGATGCCATAGTTGTGGCCATAGAAGAGACAAAAGATTTCTCACAATTTTCAGTGGATGAGCTTCATACATCACTAATGTCTCATGAGAATACGCTGAATAGAGCAACAAACTCATCATTGGAGCATGCATTCAAGACACAAGTTTCATTTGGTCAAGGTAGAGGTCGAAAAAGATCAAATTACAGAGGAAGAGGAAGAAGCCCACATAGAGGTGGAAGAAGCAGCCCTTCAAGCTCAAGTAGAAGGGGCAGCAATCAAAATCCAAGTCAAGCCTCAAGACAAAATCAAGCACAAGGTTAGAGGTATGATAAATCTCAAGTTCAATGTCATTATTGTAAGAAGTATGGTCATTATGCAAATGAATGTAAAAAGAAGCAATATGACATAAGTAGCAAACCAAGTGCAAATTTCATAAAGGAAAATCAGAACCATGATAGCATGTTTTTAGCTTGTAATGTAGCACAAGAAAAACAAGGATATGTATGGTTCTTATATTCAAGGTGTAGCAACTACATGACTGGAAACATAGAATTTTTTTTCCAATCTAGATGAAAGTGTAAAATATGAAGTGACATTGCGGACTGATAGCAAAGTATCTATCATGGGAAAAGGAAGAGTATACATTCTAACAAATAAGGGAGAGAAGAAGTTCATGTCAGATGTTTACTTTGTCCCTGGTTTGAAACATAACCTCATAAGCATTGGAAAGCTCATGGAATAGGGCTAGAATGTATTTATTAAGAATGATGTATGCACAATCTTGGATAAGCCTCCAAGTAGACGGTTGATTACAAAAGTTCATATGACAAAAAATAGAATGTTTGCTCTCAAGCTAAGATCAGATTTGAAGGAAGAAGGTGTTGTAGCAGCTGTCACACAAGAAAACTTTCAAGTAGAGATCAAAGATGAGAATTGGTTATGGCATTTGAGATTTGGTCATCTCAACTTTGGAGGTTTGAATTTTTTGCATAGGAAAGATATGGTGAAGAGATTGCCACTCAGAGAAAAACCGGACAGCCTGTGTGAAGGATGCATCTTGGGAAAACAACATAGAGAATCATTTCCAGCAGGAAAGACCATAAGGGAAAAGGCACCTTTGGAGATTATCCACTCAGATTTATGTGGACCAATGCAAATAGAAAAGTGAAGTGTTTGGCCGCTTCAACCACTACAAATATCTTGTTGAGAAGCAAAGTGGACCTACATCAAAGTGTTGAGGACTGACAGAGGTGGCGAATATATCTCAAGTTACTTCCTACGTTTATGCAGGGAGCATGGAATTCACAAGTAGTTTACAACAAGGTATACACCTCAACAAAAAGGTGTCGTGGAAAGAAAGAATAGGACCATCATGGAAATGACAAGGAGCATGTTGAAGGAAAATAATTTTCTAAATGATTATTGGGTTGAAGTTGTCGCTTGTGCAGCGTATATTATTAATAGGTGTCCAACCAAAAGTGTTATGAATATTATTCCTGAAGAGGCATGGAGTGGAAGAAATGTCACTCACATGAGATTGTTTGGATGTGTGGCGTATGCACATGTCCTGGATGACTTGAGGAAGAATTTGGACAACAAGGGGGAGAAATGTATATTTGTTGGATAAAGTGATGAATCCAAGGCATACAAGCTCTACAATCCATCAACCAAGAAGGTAATAATTAGAAGATATGTTCAGTTCATAGAAGAGGAAGCATGGCCCATGGAAGTTTAGATAAGACAGTCAATGTGAAGACATGTATGTCACATGAATAAAAAGAGGAATTTACCGCAACAAGTAATTCCTCAACCGTGACTCCTCCTCCACCTACACAAGCTCAACAAAGCAGTCAACCTATGACACCACAAAAAAATAAAAGGATAGCATTGTGAAACTAAGCAAGTGCTTCTCCAATCACACCACAAAGATGCGCAACTCCATCTACATCAAGCACAACACCAAGCCCATCTTCAACAAGCATAATGTTGGCTCCCCATGATTTGCAGGATTGGCAAGAACAAGTAGCAGGGAACCACATCAAACCACTTTGGAGTCCAAGTACCTAGCCTTCCTGGGCTCAGAGAGGGCTCTCTCTACGTTTATATTTAACTAATTTATCTTTATGCTTTATGTCTTCTGATTTTAGGCTCGTTATGAAGTTTGGGGGTTGTTTGTTTTGATTTATTGATTGATTGATCGATTTATTGATTGATTGTAGGTTGAACAGATAGACTGTGGGAAGATTAATCCATTGGGCTATGGAGTCATACAAGGTCTTAATTGTACATCAACTCTGCAAGGGTTTTCATAGGGCAAGCTAACTATATCAAGTGGATATTTTTAGTTTAGATGAAATATGAAATGACAGCAAAGTGTGATTTCAATAAAACTAAAGGGCAATTAAGAATCCTTTCACTATACTTCAACAAGAAAAGCCTTTAAGGTAACTGTTTAAGAGAAACTAAAGAGCATGACACCCCTGAATTCTTTAGCCAAACTTTACTGAGAAGACCTTAAGACAAAAATCTAGCAATTATAAAGAGCAGGACACCCCTGAATTCTTTAGCTATTACTTTTAGACAAAGAAAACATTCAAGATAACAGTTTAGTGAAATTAAAGAGCAGGACACCCCTGAACTCTTTAACTTGACTTGAAAGAAGACCTTTAAGATAACAGTTTAAGAAAAACCAAAGAGCAGGACACCCCTGAATTCTTTGGCTAAACTCTATTAAGGAAACCTCAAGACAACAAGCTAGGTGGTACTAAAGAGAAAGACAGCCTTGAATTCTTTAATCAGACCTTGTAGAAGAAAACATAAAGATAGTAGTAACAAACATAGTTAAGGTGCCCAAACAACATATCTCAATCTAAAATTTATGTTCTATTCTCAGAGAAATTAATGTACAATATGGAAAACGAAGGAGAAACAATGACAAAGAGGGATAACATCACCATTAACATAGCTCAAGAATCCCGTGAACGTGCGTGTATTACTGATGTCCAAGACAGTTACACTGCTCCAGTGCAATGACCTTTGCAACTCAGAGTCTAATCAAAATCCAGCCTAGCATCCAATCAATTAGCCAACAACCAACCAACCAACAATAACAATGAACAACACATGCAGTATTTAACTGCAATTGAGGAGATGATCATAATCTAGGGTTTCAGGCTATAGTTATTACAGAGTAAATGTAATCTTGACCTTTGAGACCATGCAAGGCCCAAGGCAAAGTATCTCTGACTGACTCACTGTAATAATAAGTTTTGACTTAACTATTGAACTAAATTTTAAGATATTTTTGACTTTTTTCCTTTAACTTTAACTTTTACAATAACTTATGAGTTGTTTAAAATATATCTCACTGAAGCATTAACTGAGGTAGCTTATTAAACCAGAATTGGGCTGTAGGTGGCCAAATGAGGTTTGGAAGAAGTAAAGGTTGATTGGCCTTGTCATTCGGATCTGTCTTCTTCATTGATTTGCTTTTGATTTTCCATTTAACCTTGATTTGTCTTCTTTTGTATCTTCTATCTGTTTTCTTTTACTGCTTCTGTTGTAATTTAAATTTCTTCTTTAACCTTTCTTATATGATTTTTGTCTTCACTCTGTATTTTCACCTTTTTCTTTCATCTTCAACCTTTGTTTTAATCCTTTAATCTCTTTTAGCTTTCATTGTTCTGTAATTGTGTTTTCATTTGTCTTTTATCTCTGCGCAAACATTGTAAAACTCTTTTATTTTCTTTACCCTGTTCATTGAAGAACTCTTGCTGCCTTTGGAGAGATTGAAAAGATCATCAATGGTCATGATCCATTGTTGTTTTCAAATTAATTTTGCATTCCTGGTCCTTTTGATGAATAAGGCATTCTGTATCGTCACCCAAAGAACCTGTTTAAAATTTTTTTGGAACCTAGAAACGCAAATTATGCATTTCCTGATACATTGGTCACTTGAAAAATTAAAAACAATTATTAATAAACACGTGAGCTTCGCAGGGATGGAAAGAAATGATGGAATGTAGGCAGTCGGGAAAACTGTGGACAGAGTCCGAATAATGGAGGCTTTATTAGCTTTCTGCGTTTGGTTACGACCTTCCAGGTTTTTAGAAGCATTGCAGGGGTTTACAAAGTGGCTCAGGGGCTTATTGTAGTGACACAGGGCTTCAAAACATGTTTGAACAGGGATCAATGGTTTCATGGTAGGCAGGTTGTGGTTTTTGCATAGGGTAAGAGTGGTGAGGTGGTATTTTTCGCAGGGGTGCGATAAATTGTGAGGGCGACATGTGGAGGAAAGGTGGGGTACGAATAGCACCTATTTTGCAAGCCCTCGAATGTTTTAAACATCAGGATTTTGGTTTTGTGAAAAGGTGTGCGGGCCGTAGGATCTGGGGGATTGGGTCAGACGATGGTCAGGTGAGCGGGGGTCGCGAGTGTGATACGAGGCCCGGGGTCATATGAAAATGAAGGGATAAAGGTTTAGAGCGGGGCGTTTAAATAATAAAGTGGCGGGGTTAAAAACATAGTGGGGCTCGGGCATATTTAAAAGCGGAAGTGCTTTATAAAGGGTGGGGCCAAGGTCATATAAGAAAATGGAGGGATAATGTTTTATCAAAGTGAAGGCCTTAATAGAAGGAATTCAGGGTGTTTGATATAACGGTCGGGTGTTTTAAATAGACAAGTTTTATTTAAAAAAGAGTGGGTCTCGAATAATTATTAATTTCAAGGAGTTTTCACATTGTTTTGGATGAACAGAGGGAAATGAGTGAAGGGGAGGGTTTTTGTGAGGAAAATGGGGTTTTAGGTAGGGGAAGGGGTAAAAATGAGGGTTTTTAGGGTCAACCATGGAATTTCAGAGTAAGAGAGTGATCTGAATATGTAAAATGAGACATAGTGAATACGTTAAATGGAAAATAATGACGACAGTGAGATTTCTGAAAATAAATGATAGTCAGGGAATGTTATTTTCAGTTGAAAATAGAAAATCCATAGTCATTTAGTCATACTGTAGAATACAAGAGACTAACACATAAGAAGACCAAAATTCAGAAATTTAAATGAAATTATGAGCAAGATGAAGTTAATAGCAGTGCTGGTCTGAATTCATTATTTTCATTATTTTTTTCATGTAGATGACCCAATACATTTTGAATATGCAATCAAAGAATAGAAATGGGTTGCAGCAATGAATGAAGAAATAGGAGCAATAGAAAAGAACGACACATGGGAGTTAGTGGACCTTCCACAAGGTAAATAAGTCATTGGAGTGAAGTGGGTCTATAAGACCAAGAGCAACATTGAAGGCAATATCAAAAGGCATAAAGCAAGGCTAGTCGTCAAAGGATATAAGCAGCAGTATGGACGAGACTATGCGGAAACATTTGCGCCAGCCGTAAGGATGGAGACAGTGTGTACAATGTTGTCGATTGTCGCGCAATATAAATGGAAAGTCTATAGCGTTCTTAAATGGAGTGCTGAAAGAGGAGGTGTATGTAGCGCAACCTCCTGGTTATGAGGTAGAAGGAAAAGAAGACAAGGTATGTAGGTTGCGGAAAGCTCTTTATGAGCTGAAGCAAGCACCATGTGTATGGTATAGCAAGATAGATGCTTACTTGATGGATAATGGGTTCAACAAGTGTGATGGTGAACCTACTCTCTACATCAAAGAAAGTGATGGTAAGCTTATTATTGTCATTTTGTATGTAGATGATTTGATTTTTATAGGCAGTGATGATTTTCTCATCGCTGATTTCAAAGTAGTCACGAAAAGTAAGTTTGAAATGACTGACTTGGGGTTGTTAAGATAATTTTTGGGCATAGAATTGAAGCAAACAGAGAATGGGATTTTTATCTCTCAAGCAAAGTATGTTGCAGACATTTTAGAGAGGTTTTATATGCAAAAAAACAAGGCATCCCCAACTCCAACTGTCATGGGGTTGAAGTTGAGCAAGGAAGATTGCAGCAACAATGTCAATCTGACATTATACAAAATTATGGTGGGAAACCTAATGTATTTGACCGCAACTAGCCCTGATATAATATATGCAGTGAGTTTGGTGTCGAGGTTCATGGAGACACCTAAGGAGACACATTGGCAAGCAAAAAAATGAATTTCAAAATATGTCAATGGGACAAAGGAGTATGGCATTTTGTACTCTACAACTGATGATTTTAGGCTGGTTGGTTACACTGACAGTGATTGGGCAAGAAGTTTTGATGACAGAAAGAGCATGTCAGGATATTTTTTTTTCATTTTGGTTCGGGAACCATCTCATGGGCTTCCAAGAAGCAACCAATAGTGTCATTGTCAATACTAGAAGTTGAGTATGTCGCCGCAACAACAACAACATGTCAAGCGGTTTGGATGAGAAGGATGTTGCGGGATTTATGTCATGAACAAGATGGAACAACCACTATTTTCTGTGATAACAGTTCAGCAATTGCACTATCAAATAATTTTGTGTGTTCACAAGAGGAAAAATCACATTGATGCTAAATATCATTTCATAAGAGAATTAGTTAACAATGGTGAGATTGTGTTGTAGCATTGTAGGTTAGAAGAACAATTTGCAGACATCTTCACAAAGCCATTGGCACGTGAAATTTTTTTTTATCTCAAAGATTGTTTGGGAATGGTCAATGGCAGCAGTTGCAATTAAGGGGGAGTGTTGGAAATTAATCTCAACCACCATGCTAAATGAACTGGCAGCAACCATACCTCAATTAATGTTTTGCAGTTTGCGGATTGAGTTTGCAGAGAAGGACAAGTTATGAGAAGAGTACATAACCCATTCTGCAACAATTTAAATAATTAAAGTCAAATAGAATTTAATGCATGGTTAATGAAAGATTATGCGCAAAAATTTAATCTACAAGTGTTGTTTAGTTCATGCAATTTCTGCAATGTTCAGAAAATGATGGCCACCCATACTATGTATTAAATTTGTTTGGTCATGAATTTGTTCTGTCATGAATTAAATGTCTTAGATACATATGTTTTGAATTAAAAATCATAGGTAAGAGAGAGTATTGTGTAATGTGGTAGATGTAAGTCTGGAAAGACAAGAAGGAGAAAATCGTGGAGCGAATTTTGGTGGGTGCCTGAAAAAAAAAGTTACAGTTTTTACTGTGTGTTACTCCGCAACCTTGGTGAATGTAATTCAGTAGTTTTACTGGTGAAGGAGTCGTGACCTCCATATGAATTTGTATGTTGTGTTTATGAATTATAATCTAAAGTTTGGTCATATGTGATGTTTTACCACAACACTCTGTTTCATCATGAGTAAATTTATTTGAAGTTTTATTAGCTCCTATATAGTTACAATTTTAATCTTCGCCACTCTGTATTGAAAAGAGGATTCACATAATTTGATTTCTTCAACTGTATGGTTTGGATTAGGTGAGTTCAAAAACTTTGTGTAAACTTACGTAAATGTGTTGTCTTGATTAATGTGATTTCCGCAACTCTGTGTGAAGTCTGTGTGTTGAGGGAAAAACATTCCCTCTGTCCTTTAAATTTTTTTAACACTTATACCTTGAACAAGTTTATCCTTACACCAAAACCTACTTAAAGTAAAACTCTTCAAATTTCTTTCTTTTTAATATCTTGTCCTTAGAAAATGACATGCAGTAGGGGTACAGGTAGGGCGAGGTGATTTGAAGTAAAAGGAGGGAGGTAGCTACCCAGCTAGGAGAAGTCCAAATCTATTATTTCCTGTCTGTGTATTTGAATGGAAGAGTGGCAGATGAGGGAAATATCCTCTCAAGAGGAAGAAATTTCAGGTAAGTGAGGATTCAAACTTGTAAGATCTACAGATAAGTGAGGGCTCAAAACTGGTTTTATCTATGTCAAGCGAGAATTCGTAAATTAAGAGGAATTTAAGGAACTTTGTGCACATTTCATCGTTAGTTTGTCTGTGTAATATTTTGAGATACAAAGATCTAGATTTGCAAAACAATGAACAGACTTGCAAGAGAAGCAAGGAGTGAGCAAGAATAGAGAAAATAATGAAATTAATTCTGCAATATTAGTTTTGGAATAAATACATAAAAACAACTAACTTAAGCTTAGTTGTACATGCAATAACTATGGATAGTTAAAGCTAACTAAAGCTAAGTGTGCTTTATGTTCTGCTAATGTGCACATGCACCACATGAAAGCAGTAAGTTAACTAACTAAGCCAAGTGCACATCGCATGCAAGGAGTAAGTTAACTAACTAAACCAAGTGCACATCACATGCAATATCTAGAGTTGAAATAAAGCTAATCTAGGTGCATGTACACCAACACCCCCCTTAAGCATAACTTAGGTGAGTGTGATGCAAAATGAATGAGTCCCGACAACACGACCATTTTAGGAACCCATATACAATGCATAAAAAGGAGGAAAGGGGGAAAATCCAATGGGAAGAAAACCCCCCCTCAAAATATAATGCAAAAGTAGAGAAAAGACAACTGCTAGGCAGTTGTGTCCTTCACCCCGAGATGATCTCGCAGGAATCAAAATTTCTGCTCAGTGAAATTCTTGGTGAAGATATCAGCAATCTGCTCGGAACTAGGACAATATTGAAGATCGATGATCCCATCATGAATGAGTTCTTTAATGAAGTGCATGTGGATCTCGATGTGTTTGGTCCGCTGCCACTGCACTGGATCTCTGCAAAACTTTAGCGTACTTTGATTATCGCACCAGATGATAGTTAGACGATGGACACTGATCCCAAGCTCAGATACAAAATGTTGTAGCCAAATGGCCTGAATAGTGGCATTGACTGCTCCTCTATACTCGACCTCTACTGATGATAAAGCAATGGCAGCCTACTTCTTGCTTGACCAACAAATTGGGCTGGATCCCAAACTAAGTACATAACTGGAGGTGGACTTACAATCAATCGTGTCGCCAACCCAATCTGAATCTGTGAACCCAATGAGATTCAAAGAAAAATTGGCTACATAATGAATCCCATAGGTGTTTTTCCCTTGGACATATTGAAGGATGCACTTTGCAGCGTTCCAGTGTAACTCGTGTGGATCCTGCATGTATCTGGAAACTGCTCCACGACATATGAGAGATTAGGATGAGAGTGAGTGATATAAAGAAGACTTCCCACAAGTTGACGGTACAATGTGCAATCAACCAATGGTGTGTCTTTGCCATTCTCAAGCTTTATCCCTAATAAGAAAGGTGTGGTTGTTGGCTTGCAGTCACTCATGTGAAATCGTGCCAAAATATCTCTAGCATACTTTGGTTGAGAAATGGTAATCCCAGAATCACTCTGATTGATCTCTAGTCCAAGGAAGAAATTTAGCAAGCCCATGTCTGTCATAGAAAACCGCTTATGCAATGCAATTTTAATCTCAGTAATGATAGAAGCTGAACTACCTGTTATCAAAAGATCATCTACGTAGAGTAATATGATCAACAAGGAGTCAATTTTCTTCAAAAGATAAACATTGGAATCAGATTTGCAGAGTACAAAATTTTGAGATAACAAATAAGAATCCATCTTTGCATACCATGCTCTAGGTGCCTTCTTGAGGCCATAGAGAGACTTCTTTAGTTTACATACCAGAGATGAATTGTGCATGTATCCCTGTGGCTGCTCCATGTAGATTTCCTCCTCGAGATCACCGTGAAGAAAGGCATTCTTCACATCCATATGATGCACCTCCCTTCCTCTTGTTGCTGCAATGGAGAGAGCTAGCCAAATGGAATCCATTTTTGCCACTGGGGCAAAAGTCTCATCATAGTCAACACCACGTACTTGTTGAAAACCTTTTGCTACCAAACGTGCCTTATATCGACTAACTTGGCCATTTTCTACTTTCTTGGTCTGGTAAACCCACTTGCACCTCACAAGTTTACGATTGGAAGGTATCGAAACCAAATCCCAAGTCTGGTTCTCAATGAGAGAGTTATATTCCTCATCCATTGAGGCTTCCCATTCAAGATGCCTAGTTGCTTCTGCATAAGTTTGTGGATCAGATGCATGCAGTATATAAGCATGCATGGTCATGCATGGCTCCATAGCTAAGAGTGCTTGCGGATCTTCCTCAAACAGAGGTATAAAGGCAGGATAATCAAGGATATCACTCATGCTGCGCCATTTTTGTGTTGAAGGTGGTCGAGAATCTTCCGAACTACATGCAGAAGTATGATCTCGATGTTCAACAACTAGTGGTCCAACAGGCATCACAGGAAAAGACTCATATTCATCATAATTCTGATCTGAAGTTTCATCTACATACTCATCAATGAGTGTTGATGGAAACTTGGTAACAAGTTCATCCGCTGGTGCATGCAAAATATCTTCGTCAAACTATACACTCCTTTCAATAAAGAGCTCTTTAGTGTTGATATCAAGCAATCTGTACCCTTTGACTTCATCAGAATATCCAACAAACATGCATGCTTTACTTTGAGACTCTAAAGCCTTTCTCTTCTCTATAGGAATGCAAGCCCATGCTCGAGATCCAAAAATGTGGAAATGACTGACTTCAGGTTGCATGCCAGTCCAAGCCTCAAAAGGTGTTTTTCCAGTAACAGACTTATGAGGAGATATTTTTTGGATGTATGAGGCATAATTGATATCTTTAGCCCACAATTTCAACGGAAGAGATCTTGCATGCAACATACAATTGGCCATCTCTTTCAAATATTGATTCTTCCTTTCAGCCACGTCATTTTGCTGTGGAGTGTAAGGAACTGTATGTTGCAACTGTATGCCTACTTCATTACAAATATTCTTGATATCTTCGTTGACATATTCTGTCCCATTATCTGTGCAGAGTATCTTGATGCATTTTCCAAACTAATTTTCCGCATATGCTTTGAAAATATTTAGATGTTAAAAAACTTCAGACTTGAGTTTCAAGAAGTAAACCCAAGTGAATCTCGTGTAATCATTTATAAATGACACCACATATCTTGCTTTGCTCATTGAAAGCACTAGAAATAGACACATGAGATCACTGTGTACAAGTTCCAAAGGTGAAGAGGCTCTCCATGCATGCCCCTTCTCGAATTTTTCTTGTGGATGCTTTCCAAGAGCACATCCATTACAAACACCATTTTAAAATTCAATGGTCAGAAATCCTTTGACCATCCCTTTCTTGCTAAGCTGTTACATATATCTGAAATTCAAGTGCCCAAATCTCTCGTGCCAAATCCTAATTTCTTCATTTGCATGTGTAAGTATCAAAATGGAATCTGATTGAGGAACAAAATCATAAAATGTATATAGACGAGATTGATCATTTACCTTGCCAGATGCAATCTTCAAGTTGGTTTGCATGTCATAAATGCTCACGAAATCCAGGGTAAATTCCACTTTCCTTCCACTGCTTGTGTCTGTCATCTGAAACACTGAGAGAAGATTCACAGAAAGCCTTGGAATATGCAAGACATTCTCAAAACTTCCATCTTTGAATTGCACTCTTCCTTGTCCAGTTGCTGCAACTGCAGAATTATCCCCCATGAGAATAGGAGGTCCTGAGTATGCACGTAGAGAAGAAAAGGATTCCTTTGAAGAAGCCATATGATGTGAAGCTCCTGAATCGACGATCCATTCTTGCGGTGCATAATGAAGAGCAATCAAAGCATGCCCATTACCTCTTGGATCTGGTGCTTTTTCTCCAGACTTCTTCTTGGCATTCTCAGGAATGTGGTCTCCAAGATTGTGTTGTTGGAGTGTCTGCACCATAAGATCTATAGTCTTCTTCATGCATGCAGATTTAGGGTGAAAACCACGGTGGCAATAATTGCACATTGATTTCCCTTTCGTTACTTTCCTTTCCTTTGAGCCGGATGATCCATCAGAGGGTTTGGGATTTCCTCCCTTTCTTGGATCAGGATCCTTATTCCCTTTTCCTTTCTGATGGTATTTGGAATTCTCCCTTCCTTTTGCATGCACTGAATAAAAGAATCTAGTGAGGGCATCTTCCAAGTTGCACCGGTTGCAGATCTTACTGTGTGGAATGTAAAGACAAATACTACATACTCTGGACCAAGTTTTGATAAAATGGAAAGAATCAAATGATTTTCTTGCTTGGATTTGTCGATCCTGCATCCTTTCAGCTGAAGCAACAAGGCTTTATACCTTGTGAAAAAATCTTGAATGTTCTCAAAATTTCTCGGATCTAATGAATTTAACTCATTTTCGAGAATGTGACCTTGCATTTCATCCTATTTTCCAAACAATCCTTCCAAAGTTTTCCATACTTCATTTGGAGTTGAACATGATTCAACATGAAATAGAAATTCTAGAGAGATAGATAAACATGAAGGCTTCGTCCATGTGATTGAAATATCTTATTTTCTCCACTGCCGATGTTGGTTCAAATTCTGTTTCCATGGTTACTCGAAATAAGCCTCTACTTCTGAGATGAAGTAGAATCTTTAGATTCCATTCGAAGTAATTATATGGAGTAAGAATTGCCGATTGTGGAAACTCCAATTTAGACTCCATTCTTTGTTGTTTCTTCAATCTTCTGAACCTGCAAATAAAAATTTCTTGTGCACTGATTACAAATCCCTGCACTCTGATACCATGTAAGATTTTGAGATACAAATATCTAGATTTGAAAAACAATGAACAAACTTGCAAGAGAAGGAAGGAGTGAGCAAGAATAGAGAAAAGAATGAAATTAATTCTTTAATAATAGTTTTGGAATAAATACATAAAAGCAACTAAGTTAAGCTTATTTGTACACGCAATAACTATGGATGGTTAAAGCTAATTGAAGCTAAATGTGCTTTATGTTCTGCTAATGTGCGCATGCACCACATGCAAGCAGTAAGTTAACTAACTAAGCCAAGTGCACATTGCATGCAAGAATTAAGTTAACTAACTAAGCCAAGTGCACATCACATGCAATATCTACAGTTGAACTAAAGCTAATCTAGGTGCATGTACACGAACAGTCTCTATCTCGCACTTTCCTCCATCCTTCAAAGATTTATCTCTGCTACTGCTCTCCTACTCAAATAAATGGATGAGGAAGATAAATCTCTCCTCCTATAAAATATCGCCAACCTACGACTTCTTAAAAAACTGATTAATCTCTAATAGCGAATAGAGGCATATTGATCTATGTTTCTTCTTCAACGACAGTGGAATGCAGAGGGCATGGAGATATGATGTATTTCTTAGATTTAGGAAAGGATTCATAGATCCACACTCATGAAGCCCATTTTGGTGACGTTTTGGGACTGTAAAAGTCTCTGCCACAAAAAATTCCCCCGAGTGTAGCGGCTTGTTTGTTGCATGGATCAATTTCAGATAAAAACTCAACCTTTTGAAAATCGACATACAATCACTATTTCAGGCATTAATGTACGACACAAAGATATCCACCACTACCACTTCAATATTCAGGCATGAGCACGATCATGCACACGTACCCCAAAGCAGGTCATCACCATAGTAACAAGGTGCTCAGAAAAGTGTCGGATTCTACCCCTCATCGACGTTCTCCAATATGCGCTCACGCTAGTTTATCGAAAAATTATCGAGCAGTTCATCTGAAAATTATCGTTGCTTGAGATGGTTTCCCTCAATGGATATCGTCTCATCAGCCAAATTCCTGATTCCATGGGAAAACTGCAACACTTGATACAACTTAATATGGAAAAAAATCGCCTAACTGGTACCATTAATGGGTCATACAGAATCTTAGAAGTTCTTAAATTTGAATGATAATATTCTTTCCCGTCTCGTCCCCACATTCGTATGCTCATTTAGAAACATAAATCTTTCACTTTTTTCCTGGAGAAGCAAGAAACATCGAGTCTTGCCAGCCTTTGCCTTGTTTCTTCTAGTTCACTTCTCCTGCCAGTGGTTACCTTATAGGCCCCCAACGAGGGAGTCTTCTAAAATGGCGGCTTCTTCTTCACAGCAACAACTCACTTCCTGTAAGAATAATTATTTCAAAGCCATCTTCCACCATCGTCGTCTCACCTAACACCCCCAGCAGAAATCAAAGGGAAAACATCGCTTGAGAAAATTATATTTTAAATTATTGTAACAAAGACAAATTTTTGTATAAATATAGATGTTCAGAAAGAGTCACGCATCTCATTTTTTGTTTGAGATTTCATGTGTGGTCTTGTTTTGTTTCTTTCATCTCTGTTGTCACAACTATTGACTTAAACAAAATTCACCCAAATTTTTTTTTTTTTTTTTTTTTTATCTAGGTCTAACTTGGCACATCTCTTAATATCATCTAGATCCTTAACAATAAGTTATGATTACAAACAAATCTCTAGTCACATAATCCTAAATCCCACCTTATAATAGCATGATTTATAAATACAATTTATATACATTAATTTAATATCATTTATAAAGTCTACTTTCTCTATACGAATAAGGTATGGAATTACATTTGTTTTCCTTTACATTGAAGTTCCAATAATACATTCCTCCACCGCATTAAACATTAAACATGTCAGTGTTAAAGCATACTTATCCTTTACACTATACATTGGAATATATGTTTATAAAATCTGAGAGTACGAGGACTTAACATCGTTCCCAATACATATGATCAGATCCTTGATTGCTCTGTACATTTGCTTTCATGCGATATTTAATATGATTATGAAGAGATTTCATACGGTTTGCAGAC
This sequence comes from Pinus albicaulis, assembly GCA_034641835.2. NCBI lineage: Eukaryota > Viridiplantae > Streptophyta > Pinopsida > Pinales > Pinaceae > Pinus > Pinus albicaulis. The sequence goes on along the minus strand of CM076578.1, from coordinate 358,208,990 downwards.
AATTATTAATTCTGCAATTGGAATGTGATTCTGGTTTATTTTCTCAATAGACTCCTGGCTCTTTTTAGTAATGTGATTGTACAGTTGTCCTAAATATTTGGTTGGCGAGATCTTGTCCATTGATGGTTTTAACTCTAGATTCAACAGATCTGAGAGCCTCATGATTAGTTAGAGTAACTACTCACCTGAGTGAGAACACTCTATCTCATTATTTCACGTGCTTGGCTCTCGTTCTGCTCTGCAATTTCTTGATTTCTTGGTTTTGGTTCCCTGTTGGTATGAGGGCATCAGTTTATGAATATTGAAGGTAATCCGCCATGCCGCATCCGCCATAACCTACACAGGTAAACATACTCCTTGCTCCACGCCATTGTTTATTTACTGCAAGAATGGTTGTCTCGTTTGAAACCTGCCTAGATGAGCTCATCTATGATGCGTATTGTTTCTCTCTATTATATTTTGCATGTTGTGGTAGATTTAGGTTATTCTAAGTTTAAAATTAGGTCTGATTCTTTCACCACTGATAGTAAGTGTATTTATCTTGCTTCTGTGGAGGATATCCTGCACTCGGTCTTGCCAGATGGGTGTTTGGGTTTACGGAGATGTGAGAACAGAGCAGAGCTCTGTATCACGAAAACCCCCTGCTAATATTGCATCATCAATTCCATTTTAAATTACCAATTTCTTCTCTAAGTTGTTTTTCTTTGGTATTATTTTCATTTAATCGACTCACTATGTAATTCCTTCTTTTCCAGGTATGGGTTTACAATTAATTCCTCTAGAGGGAGCTCGGATCTTATTCTAACTCCTCCATCGAGTTTTACTGGTAAGTCCCGACTAATTCTCCAGTCCGAAATTTATGTGCACAACTCTATTTTCTTTATGGTCGACTGAGGGTAAACCCTTATGTGTACAGGGTGCCTCAAAATTTGACAGCACCAGGATACTCTTTGTATGGAGTTCTGACTTGAATATTAATTGGGTCACTTTGTTATTTCTCATGTCTAACCATGCTTCTAGCGATGAACTGTCTATATTTTTTCTTTTATATTATGAGGGTTATGTATTACACAGGATCTTAAGCCCCTATGTCGAGTTCTTTCAATGAAGACTTGAGTTACTCGTTTTGGAATTGTATATAATCTGAATTTCAAAGATTTGTGGGTTTTAATTTTAAGAACCCTGCTGTGGGTGCTTTTCTCATTGGTTATGTTATTTCTGGATTCAATTTTTATCAACGGATTTTCTGAAATTCTTGTATGTATACTGTTAGTTCTCCATATATGGAAGTTTTGTATGTCGACACTTAAATTTTATTTTTGTTAGATACAGCTATCTTCTATGTCGACATGCATATTGTATGTTGTGATTTCTATTACTCTGCTATGTATTCTGAAGACATTTATGTTACAGGAAATGCTATGGTAAACATTCTAAATAATATTTTTTCTTCTGTAATATATTATGGAATAGCGGTGTTTGCAAACATGTATTGGCCAGGGGACCGTGACCCTTGCCTTGTCTTTACAGGGCTCGATGCTAAACTCAATGCCCTTACAGTTGTAGGAAATTTTCTCTTTTCAATTTTTTCTACAACATGTAATTCTTTAGGAATATTTTTAAGTTGTTTGGACAGAATATATATGTTTACCCTGTTTTTGGAAGTGATATGGATTTTATAGTATAACTCATTTGATAAAATATTTCCCTTTTCTTCATTTAATTAATGAATTTTCCTGTACTAGGTCTTTAAGTTTATTCACCCATGTTATCTCGTTCATGCTTAACAAATCACACTTTCTATGTTATAGTTTTAAAGTAAATATTCTCCCAACATTCAATATCAGAATACTCATATTTATTCTTATTAATATAGTGAGAAAAAATAAAACTAATTTCAAAGCTCGTATCATTCCTAGTCTGTCATGCATAGGGAAACATAAAATCATATATTTATTTTATACTTATCTCAATGTCTTTCCTATTAAATGATGGTCCGCCCAACCATGAGAGAGGAAATCATGTGCTCTTCTCCCCCCGTGCTCCTTCCCAGAGCCTTATGCAGCAGATAGTATTTATTGAGAAGATAGGCCTCAGGACTTTCTAAATCCAGTCTATACTTCTTCGGGTCTAGAGATCCACTCGCAAACCTACCAGCTCTGGAAAAACCCTAATAAACTTGTATTTGTTTAACCCCTATCCTATTTCTGAACAGAACCCTTTCCCTTCTTCGAGATTTTCATTACATCCTTTTATAGGAAAGTAACTGTCAAAACTGTCTCTATTTTTTACTTTGGGATCTTGGAAACAATTACCATTAAGTTAATTTCTTTTACTCCACAAAAATCATCCATATTTTATTTTATTATAATTAAATTCAAATCCTACTAACGAGTATCATATTCATTAGTTAGTTCTATTGAAAGGAATATTAATGTATCATAAAGTATGTTCATCTTACTTAACCATGAAATAGGGTGTTACATGTGCTCTGTTTCTTTCATCTGGTATCAGAGCGAGTGAGAAATTCATAATTAAATTGTGTGTAGTGTAGCCCTGTTTGAGGCTCACATACAACTGCCTTGTGTGAGGAATTAGCAATATCAAGGTTATTTTACTACCCTCAGTTCAGAAGTGGACAACAACACAGGTACTCTAGTTTCTACACTGGGTCCTTCGCCGGCCATTTCATCTCCAAGTCCCGTGGATACAAGCTATATTCAGTCACTCGTCACCCACCATGTATGTTTACCAATGATCTCTTCCTTGAGCTACTACTGTTAGTGGAGTACTCTCTCCATCACCATGGATAGTAAGTTGATTGTGGGACTCATCAATATTATAGTAGCAAAACTCATTCTGTAGAAGTGAAAAGCGTATGCATGCCTTTCAATACTTTGTTTTTATTTACATGAAGATTTTATTTGGCCTATATGATGCTTGAGGAAACTACTTGTTCTAATATTATAGTTTATTAAGGGAGTATAAATTTTTTTAAGGGAGTGTAAAATTTTTGAAGACAAAAAGGGTGTTTTAAAGTATTTTGTTTAAAAAGGGTTGCAGGAATTTATTGAAAGTATTTTGTTTAAAAAGGGATGCATAAAGTTATTGAAAGGATATTTAGAGGCCATTTCATATCTGCATCATTTTTTAGTTCTCTTATAGATGGAATTGAAAGTAATACACTCTAAAAGTGTTTTTTAAATTTTTATCTGAAGATTTAAATTATTTATGAGAGATGGAGACAGATACAAATATTACTCCGTCATCGGTTCCTATTTTGAATGAAAGAAGTTATGATTCCTTTTTTATTCGAATGATAACATTGTTGCATTCTCATGATCATTGGGGATTTGTTACTAATGGGTATCCTAAGCCTGCTAATGAGGCAGTAGAGATGGCTCTTACAAATGTTGAACGAATGTTGTTGAAAGAGAATAGAAAGAAAGACAATAAATATCTTGGCATTATTCAACAAAGCTTAGATGACGTGATGCTTTCAAAAGTCTCCAATGTAGAATCTTTGAAGAAGGTGTGGGACACCTTTGAATCCTGTTATCAGGGTGTAGCGAATGTAAATAATGTCAAGTTGCAGAATTTGAGGAGAGATTTCGAGAATCTAAAAATAAAAGATAGTAAAACTGTGGACGCTTTTATGACTCAAGTCATGACTGTTATTAATCAATTGAGACAGTATGGAGAAGATCTGTCAAACAAGAGAGTGATCAAGAAAGTCCTTTGAAGTTTGCCAAATAAATTTGAATCGGTTGTTGTATCCATAGAAGATTTCAAGGACATAAGTAAAATGCGAATTGAACAGTTGACTGGTTCGTTGATTGCACATGAATCCAAGATGTAAAAATATGATGATAGCATGTTGGAGAATGCCTTAAAAACTCAACTGTAATTTAATAGAGGAAAAGGCAGAGAAAGATTGAGTAATAGAGGAAGAGGCGGCAGAATAGTTTATCAAAGATGTCTGCGAGATAATTATGAGAACGAAGAGAAATCGTAGCAACGTCCTCCTAATTTAAGGGGGAGTAACAATAGAACGTGGCATCGAGGAAATCAAAGGTATGATATGTATAAAGTTAAATGTTATTATTGCAATATATATGGTCATTTTTCTACTAAGTGTTTGAAGAGACGGGCAGATGTTGGTAAGCAATCTGCACACATCTCAAAAGAATTTGAAGATAATAATAAGTTAGTGTTTTTGACTTGTAATGTAACTCAAGGGTGTTAAGATAATATTGGGTTTTTATATAATGGCTGCAAAAATCACATGGCGGGAAAGAAAGATTTTTTTTCCACTCTAGACACCAGTATTCAGTCTGAAGTCAAGTTGGGTAACGATAATAAGGTATGCGTTAAAGTAAAGGAGTGGTTGGTGTTTATACTAGAAATGGTGAGAGAAGAACAATTGATGATGTGTATTATGTACCTAGCATAAAATGCAATTTGTTGAGCATTGGACAACTCATAGAGAAAAAGTATAGTGTTCTTCAAGAATAATGTGTGTATTATCATTGACAAATATCCAAGCAATCAGTTGATAGCAAGAGTAGAAATGACAAAGAATAGGATGTTTCCGCTTATAATGAGAAATGAATTGTCTCCCTCCTTAAATTTTTATAAAACTAAGAATTTCGATGAATCGTGGTTATGGAATTTAAGATATGGTCATTTATATTTTGGTGTTCTAGTTTTCTTACAGAAGAAATAGATGGCGAAAGGGTTACCCAGTATTCAACATCCAACAAGCTCGTGTGAAAGTTGTATACCTGCAAAGCATCATATACATAAATTTGTATCTAGAGCTTCTTATAGGGCGAAAGCTCCATTGGAGATTGTTCACACAAATTTGTGTAGACTGATGAAAACACTTTCTTTGGCTGGTAATGTTTACTTTTTAACCTTTATTGATGACTATAGTAAAAAAAATTGGGTTTATCTTTTGAAACAGAAATCTGAAGCATTTTTTGTATTTAAAATATTTAAAGCTATGGTTGAAAAGGAAAGTGGAAAGCATATTAAAATTTTGAGATCAAATAGAGATGGTGAATATATTCTAACAAATTTCATTGAGTTTTGTCAATCACATGGAATCAAGAGGCAATTTACTACATGTTATACTCCACAGAAAAATGGAAGAGCTGAAAGGAAAAATTGAACTATTATGGATATGGCTCGAAGTACGTTGAAGGAAAAACATCTACCAAATGAATATTGAGGAGAAGCAGTAGCTTGTGTTGTTTATATCCTTAACAAAAGTCCGACAAAGAGTGAAGGACCGAGTTCCCGAAGAAGCATGGAATGGTAAGAGTTGTCATATATCTCATTTAATAATTTTTGGTTGTGTTGCTTATTGACATGTTCCTAAATAATTGAGAAAGAAGTTAGATGATATAAGTGAGAAATGTATCTTTATTGGATATAGTGAAGAATCTAAAGCATATAAACTCTATAATCCCATCACCAAGAAATATATTATTAGTAGAGATGTTGAATTCAAGGAAGAAGAAGCTTGGGATGGAAGCATAGATAAATCTGTTGCAGAGGGAGTTGTATTATCTCATGGGTATGATAATGAAGATGAGCAAGAAGTAAAAGGTGGATAGTTGATTACATATACACCTGTTGCACAAGCCAATCACCAAGATTCATCCCATTACAATGCATAACATCGAGAAATTAGGAACATGGCGAACCATCAGGTTATGGTGGACAACAAAGAACAGGGTTGGAGGTGAGTAATGATTCTAATCCTACAATGGCTACATTAAAGAATAGAATTAAAGGTCAGAAAACTAGAAGTTTGAAATAATTGTATGAGGAGAATGATGAAATAGATCAAGTTTCAAATTTTCCATTAATTTCACATAATCAACTAAATTTTGATGAAGCTGTGAAAGAAAAAGTTTGGATGACAACTATGGATGAAGAAATTGATGTTATAAAAAAAAAATATTTGGGAACTTGTAGATTTACTTGAAGGTAAGAAAATTATAGGTGTTAAATGGATTTACAAAACTAAAGTGAATGCTGAAAGTGAAATTGAAAAGCATAAAGCAAGACTTGTAGCTCAGGGGTTTAGTAAAAAACCTAGTATTTATTATAATGAAACTTTTGCACCTGTAGCTAGACTTGACACAGTGAGAATGGTATTAGCTATTGCGGCACAAAATAAATGGAAAATATATTAGATGGATGTTAAGTTTTCATTTTTAAATGGTTTTTTTGGAAGAAGAGGTTTATATAAAACAACCTTGTGGATATGAAATTGATGGTAAAGAAGATAAAATTTACAAATTAAACAAAGCATTATATGGATTGAAACAAGCACCCAGAGTGTGGTATAGTAGAATTGATGAAGATCTGAATAACAATGGATTCTTCACTATTCCAAGTGAGGAAAATTTGTATACAAAAGTAAACGAGGAAGGTAAAATTTTGATTTGTGCATGTATGTTCATGATTTTATTTTCACTGGATATCTCTCAGTGAATGATTTTAAGACAAACATGAAAATAGAATTTGATATGACTGATTTATGCCTAATGAAATATTTTCTTGGTATTGAAGTAACTTAATCTGAAGATGGTATTTTCATTTGTCAATCTAAGTATGAAAATGATATATTGAAAATGTTCAGGATGGAAAATTGTAAGCTAGTTGTAACCCAAATTGCAATTGGTACAAAACTCAGTAAGGATGATCAAGGTTTAGATATTGATCCAACCTTGTATAAGAAATTGGTTGGAAGTCGTATGTATTTGACTGCAACAAGGCCTGATAGAATGTTTGTTGTAAGTTTAATTTCAAGATTCATGGAGTCTCTAAAGAGTACCCATTGGCTAGTGGGAAAAAGGATTTTAAGATATGTTGATGGAACAAGAAACTATGGTATATTGTATACATCTGATTCAGTTTTGGTTCAGGTGCAGTTTCATGGGCATCAGTGAAGAAATCCATTGTGATTATATCATCAGCTAAAGAAGAGTATGTTGCAACAACAACAACATCATGCCAAATTGTGGATGAGAATAATTTTTACTAAGTTTTTGCATGAACAGAAAGAACCAACTCATATTTTCTATGATAATAATTCTACTATCACATTATCATGAAATCATGTTTTCCATAAGAACATTTTATTAGATAATTAGTAAGAAATAATGAAATATATGGCGTTCTGCAAATCAGAAGACCAGTTTGCAAATATATTTACAAAACTTTTGGGAAAAGAATTGTTTGAAACTCATAGGGAAACATAGGAGTATGTATAATGTAATGAAATTTTGATGTAATAACAAAGTTTTGTTTTGTTTTTGTGAAATAATTAAGAAGGAGAATGTAAGAATAATTGTTTCAGATCCATCTTCCACCATCATCATCTCATCGAACACCCCCAACACTGCCTTGTCGCCTTGCCGTGTCCAACAACGAAGAGTCACCACCTCCTGCAGAAATGAAAGGGAAAACACCAGCGTTGAGAAAATAATATTTTAAACTATTGTAACCAACACAAATTTTTGTATAAATACAAATGCTCAGCAAGATTCCGGCATCACATTTTCTATTTGATATTTCTCTATGTAATTTAGTAGGATTAGCTGTGTTATGGTGTTATGTGTGGTTTTGTTTTATTTCTTTCATATGTGCTCTCTTTCTTTCACTTACTACATATATAATGGAAAAATAAAAGGCTCTTTGCTAACACTGATTAAAGAAGGGAAATTTAGATCTCCAGTTCCATTTCATATCAAGAGGGAAAATTTACAAATCAAGAAAAGATATATCTTTTTTCTTATTGTTATAGATTCTTGTTGATTTTTGAGTAGCTTGGGAGGTACTCCAAGCGCTAGGGTTCAGGGTTTGGAGGGAAAAGCACCATAAGAGCCACTTTTGGGCTTGTAACCCAAGGTTGAGATTTTTCTCCCATCATGATTTAGACCAAAAACATGGAGAACTTTAGACGTGTGATGAGATGAGATGATAGAGGGAAGAAAGGATAATCCAACACATTGAATTCTGATTTTTCCTTAGTGAGATATGAATATTTGAAGTTATAGAGTGGGTTTGAACCATATGTGTCAAGGTCGGCTTGAGTCAAATAAGCTCCTTGACAGCTGAAGAAACTCTTGTTGGATGTTTTGAGAAGCCCTTCTTATGTGTATATATAGAAGGTGATGGAGGACACTTCAAAGCATCCATTTGGGCAACACAAGGGAAACGTAGAAGGAGAGATAAGAGCTCATTAAAGGAGAAGGGTCTATGTTTTTATTGGGCTGCAAGTTAGGGAATTTCCAACGAGGAAGGGAGGGACATTTAGGTCTCTCTCATTATTTTTTTGGAGTGAATATAAACCAGCAGTAAGGCCGCATTAAAGGAGGAAATTTCTAAGCTTCTTGTGAAGGGTTTTGTGGCAGGAATTACCTCTGTTTGGGCAGCGTAAGGTACATGTTTATGTGCAGGTAGTCTGAGCCCTAAAAAGTAGGTTTTTAGGTTTTTATAGGGGTTGGATTTATCCCTATACTCCAGCGTTGAACAAAAACAAGGAGTAGAGACCATGTCGTGGTTGTAGGAGGTAGTTAAGGTCACTTGAATGGGCTAACAAGTGGATGTTGGAAGCCCTAACCATACTGCCTCATCACATAAATTCACTTCAATTTGGAACAACAGTCAAAAGAGTTGTTTGAATGAGTTTTGTCTCTTGTTGGATCCATAATTTTTTATCAGACTTGGATCAGAGTTATTAAAGCCTACGAGAGTTATTTGAAGGACTTTTTGTGATGGTTAAAGGTTTATCCTAGGATCATATCTTATAGTGGGTGTATTGGTCCTCATAGGCTTGTTGGAGGGAAATGTGTTGATAACCCAAAGTAGCCCTAGAGCAGCAAATGAGAAGGACTGTGGTTGCAGTGTGATTGGGTGTAGTTTGGTGTCTTATGAGTAGCTCTTCGATGGACGAAGGAGTCTACTACAAGGAAGATTGGAGCTCAAGGATTGGCCAGCCTAGAGAGAAGATTGGATGAGCCCGTGTACAAGAAATATAAGTAACTTGCATCAATGTTAGGTGGTAGCCCTCCTGGAGTCTCTATGTGTTGTACTTTGAAGGACTAAGGGGGGACTAGAGAGCAGTACATAAGCGAAGGATCGGCAGAACAAGATACGGCATTGAAGGTGCAACGAAGATTGTCATTGTATCTTTGTATTCCATAGACTATTGTATTATTCAGATTGGTTTAAAATAACGAAGATTGGGTTGTACATTATTGTAAAATTTTGTTAAAAATTGTGTATACTTGTGCATGTGTGATTTACTACTTTATATATTCCAATGTGAAAAGTAGTTCTTGTTGAGATTCCTTTTTTGGTAGTGTTAGAGATTCTAAGATTCTAACCTAGACCCAAGTTCAAGGAAATTCAACATGGTACCAGAGCATGTTTGAGCCACTTTGGAAGACAGTGAATTAGAGTTTTGCACAACGGAGTACAACTTAAGAGGGAGTTGGTCACATTGTAGGTGACAATTTCGAAGTTGCAGGTAGGCCCCTGGTATGAGGACAGGTTGGAGGGGTTGGCCAACTATAGTCCATGGAAGGAAAGGATCAAGTTGGTATTGTAGGTCAACAAGATCTGGGAGTTCGTTGAGAAAGCCATCAAGAAACCAACTGACCCAAAGGAGTGGAAGTGTATGAAGATTTGGATACGAGGGCGAGATTGATCATCATAGATGGTGTCAATGATCCCCTAATACCTCATTTTTCTAGAAAGAACATTGTACATGAGATGTGGATGGCTCTTCATAATTTTTTCCGAAATAAGAATGAGAACCAGTTACTCGTATTGGAGGATAAGTTGAAGTCCACCAAGATGATAATGAGTGAAAGAGTGACTTTGTATCTGACAAGATTGTCTCAGGTTAGAAATGAGATTGTTACCGTTGTTGTTACCATTTCATATAGTGATATGGTAAGGACTGCCTTGAAATGGTTCACCAAGGAATGGAAGCCCTTTATCAAAGGGATCATTGCAAGAGAGAAGTTTCCATAATGGAATAGGATGTGGGATGACTTCATTCAAGAAGAGTTGCGCAACGACGATATTCATCCAACGATGAGGGAAAATGAGGACGTGACACTTGCAGCACAAGTGAAGGATAAGAAGAAGAAGGACTTGCGTAAAGTAAAGTGTTTCATATATGGAAAGATGAGTCATTTTTCATCGATATGTCCAATGAAGAAGAAGGGAGATGATGAGAAGAGGAAAGAGAAGCAGGTCACTGGTGTTGGCACTTCAGCTAAGATAGATGATCTCACCAGGATATTGGAGGAGGAGGACTTTGCTCTGATCTCTCATTTCTCGCATGGTACTACCAACGACGATGGATGGTACGTGGACAGTGGTGCGATGAAACATATGATAGGGTCACAATAGGTTTTTGAGACTCTAGATGAATGGGACCCGAAGTTTCACATGGTTTTGGGCAATACAAGTCAGTTGGAGATCCGTGGATTAGGTGTTGTGCCATTCAAGATGGAGACGGGACGAGTGATGCGGCTCCAGGATGTACTTTTTGTACGAGGACTTAGATATTGCGTGATTTTTGTCTTTAGGATTGAGAAGAAGGGGTTTGAGGTCTTGTTCCAGGATGGGAAGGCTAGACTCAAACCTAGAGGCTCTAGCTCTGATGGGATTGTGCTTGGAGTTGGAGAGCATGGTCTCTACATGTTGATGGGAAAGCTTGTGGATCATGGGAAGAAGAAGTAGGTGGAGAAGGTGAAGATTCCAGAGAAGAAGGTGCAGGTGCAGGATTTAGAGGGGTAGGTACAAGCTCCAACAAAGAAGATCCATTTTCCAGAGGCTCATAGGGAGTTTAGTTCTAGTGGGAGCTTTCGGGTTTAGAGGGAGAATTTGCAGCCCAAGACGAGCGTGGTCAGTGGGAAGTAAGGGTGCTCCTACAACCGCCAAGAAGGAATCATGGAGATATTGGAAAGTGATGCAGGAGAAGAAGAAGAAGTAGGATGATTCCAGTGATAGCGACAATTACGAGAGAGGCATAGTTCATGCTTCATGGATTGCTGCACTGGTGAGCGCCAAGAGTTGGGTGAATGCTGCGAGTAGTGATGATGATGACAAGTTACTTCCTAGTATTGGAAGTACCTCCCTTGCTAAGAGGGAGTTTTGATTTTTTAGTAGCTTTGGAGGTACTCCAAGCCCTAGGGTTGAGGGTTTGGAGGGAAAAGCGCCACAAGAATCACTTATGGGTTTAGAACCTAAGGTTAGGGTTTTTCACCCATAATTATTTGGGAAAAAACCATGGAGAACTTTGGGCATGTGATGGGATGAGATGATAGAGGGCGGAAAGGAGAATCCAACGCATCAAGAATCATCGAATTTTGAGTTGTCCTTAGTGAGATATGAATCTTTGAAGTTATACAGTGGGTTTGCACCATATGTGTCAAGGTTGGATTGAGTCAAATAAGTTCCTTGACAGTTGTAGAAGCCCTTGTTGGACACTTTGAGAAGCCCTTATTATGTGTATATATAGAAGGTGATGGAGGACACTTGAAATCATCCATTAGTGCAACACAAGGGCTGCGTAGAAGGAGAGATAAGAGCTCATTCAAGGAGAAGGGTCTCTATTTTTATTAGGCCACAGGTTAGGGAATTCCCAGTGAGGAAGGGAGGGGCGTTTAGGTAAATCTCGTGATTTTTTTGGAGTGAATATCAACCAACAATAAGGTTGCATTAAAGGAGGCAATTTCTGAGTTTTTTGTGAAGGATTTTATGGCATGAATTACCTCTATTTGCGCAGTGTAAGGTACAGGTTTATGTGCAGGTAGGTTGACCCTAAACAATGGGTTGTTAGTTGTGTATAGGGGTAGGTTTTATCCATATACTCTAGCATTGGACAACATAAAGGTGGAGAGACGATGTTGCAGTTGTAGGAGGCAGTTAAGGGCACTTGAGTGGGTTGAAAAGTTGTTGTGGGAAGCCCTAACCAGACTGTCTCATCAAATAAATTCACTTCAGTTTGGAACGTCAGTCAAAAGAGGTGTTTGACTGAGTTTTGTCTTCTGTTGGATCAGTGATTTTGGATCAGAATTGGACTAGAGTTATTGAAGCCTGTGATAGCCATTTCAAGGACTTTTTGTGATGGTTAAAAGTCTATCTTAGGAGAAGATCTTGCAATGGGTGTATTGGGAATCATTGGCTTGTTGAATGGGAACGTGGTGACAGTGCAAAGTATCCTTAGAGATGCAAACAAGAAGGACTTTGGTTTCAGTGTGATTGGGTGAATTTTGGTGCCTTATGAGTAGCTCTTTGATGGATGAAATAGGCTACTAGAAGGCAGATTGGAGCTCAAGAATTGACCAGCCTAGAGAGGAGATTAGATTAGCCTGTGTACATGTAGCAAAAGTGACTTGTAGCAATGTTAGGTGGAAGCCCTCCTGGAGTCTCTATGTGTTGTCCTTTGAAGGACTAATGGGTGACTAGAGAGAAGTACGTAAGCAAAGGACCAACAGGACATGATACAACATAGAAACTATAACGAATATTGTCATTGTATCTTGTATTCCATATACTGTTGTACTATTCGGATTGGTTTAATATAGTGAAGATTGGGTTGTACATTATTATATAATTTTGTTATATTTTGTGTATACTTGTGTATGTGAGATTTACTGCTTTATATATTCCATTGTGCAAATTAGTTCTTGTTGAGATTTTTGGTTTGGTAGTGTGAGAGATTCTTAGATTCTAACCTAGACCAAGAGAAATTCAACAATTCTCGCCCAGAGAACCCTAATGGAAGAGGAATATCTATGCAAGGTGTTTCCAAGTCACATACAAAGGTAACCAAGATGTAGACACATTCTTTGTTCAAGAATTTTCATAATTTATATTGCTTGAATATTTAGGTATTGGTTTGTGAAATCGGTAGGAGATATATAATTTTGTGTTTACTAGTTGCAACAAGCTGAGATAGAGGAGGACGAGAGGATATTGTTGGCAAAGGAAAATGGCCCGATGGGAAACAAAATGGACTAACTCAGCTCTGGTTGCTAACCAGAACCATCATTAGAAAGGCCACAGTGGAAATGGCAATCCATAATTATTGCAATTTCAATGGAGAAAGATGCATTCCGATTCCTTTCTCCAAATTTATAATAACCCAAATAAATGTCATTTTCACAAGTTATGGTTTCTTCAATTTGTTTCTCTCAGCTCCAGGTCTAATAAGGCCACCTTAGTGACATGGTTTGGTTTATTTAATAAATATCTATTTGCTTAGGAACATAGAAAAAGGGTGGAATTTTTTTTTGACAAGCATTAACTCTTACGAGCATTTCCATGATGTTTGACAAGGTGATAGTTGTGCTCATGTGTGCCGGCAGTGAAAGTTGTGATTGATATCGAAGCAAATGATTTTATAGCTTTGTTTGAGAGAATTTTGATGCATGTTCTACAACCCAGAGAATAAATTTGAGTGAGATCTGTATTTCTACGTAGACAAATGTTAAATACAGTCCGTAGTCGTTATATATAAATAGACATATATTGCTATTTATAAGCTTGGTGTTCTCTTAGGAATAAAATTGGGGAAGTTATGAGAGAATCTTGCAATTTTTCATGTAACTATTATTTACGCATTTAATGGACATATTTCATTCGTTGGTGATTTTTAATGTTTGGCCATGATTATTGTTAAATTTTATTTTCTTTTAAAAGGTTTTAAATATGGATAATAATAGTCCGAGGTTAATGCTAGAAAGAAAATGATTTAGTTATGGAAATGAGAGTCACATGCATATACACACATACAATATCAGCATATACTCTTCCCTGTGTGGTGCGTATACATAACATATTTTCAAGTTCAAAATACATGTTCTACTTTTGGAGATACTTATTACTTATTTAAATTATTTTATTATTTAAAAAATGATTATAGTTCGATGGGAATAAATTTTTATATTTTTTAATCTGTGTTTTTATTTTATCGTTTTTCTTAGAATTCTTGGCAACCTAACTAACTCCCTTCGATATGGGTCCCTTTCTTTTTGCTTTCATTTTTCTTTTCTTTTGATTGATAAAGAGCACTTTTTAACTTTTTAGTTTTGTTTATCATTTGGACCATGGTCAATCTAGTTATGTGGTCTTAACACAAGTTTGGTATTTCCTACTTGTATTTGGTTTTCTAATTTTGATTTTGTAATGACCATGTAACTTGTGCTCCATACCCTTTCATTTTTTTATGGTTCTCATTGATCTTGGTCTAAGCAACATTTATAGAAACATTTATTTTTACACTTGGTTTAAGCATTGGTATATATTATGATGGGTTCATAATGTATATTCATATTGGATTATAGTTATGGTGAATGGTTTCTAAAACCCTATATATGACCTTTGCATTCTTATTTTCATGAGTGTGTTTCGAGAAATGTTTTATTATATGGTTATACTGGTCATGATTTATATTGGTTTGAATATATGACTTCGGGTTATGTCGAAACCATATTCATATTGTTTTCATGCTATGGTAACATTTATGTGATGTTTTAATTTTCCGTTATGATGAAACATGATTACTCTCATCCTCATTGATACATGGTAGTATGAGATGGATTTGGTATTATTTTATTTGGATGTTGTGTTTCTTGTTTAGCACCCCACCTCTCAACAATTGTATGCATCATAACTCATAGCCCTAACTCGATATGTGAAATAATTAAAACATTCCACAATTACGATTGATCTATAGTACATTCCGGAAACCGTGTATTGTGATCTCTGGAATTTGTCTATAGGTTTTTCATTTAAGGGTTTTCTATGGTTTCTGTTTTTCTTAACGTCTTTCTCAGCCTCTTTTTAAACTGTTAACATCTTTCTCGATCTCTGTAAAATGGAAAAACCTTAGTCTCTAATACAATTTTTCTCAAGTCTCTCAGGCTAAACTCTAGCTCAGATTTAATTTCTATAAATATTCATGCCTGTAATTTGAACAGAGTTGATTCGGTCTATTGGAATTTCTGAGGAATTATGAACAACAGAGGAATACAAATTCCCCAACTTCAAATACAGAGATTTAAAAAAAATATTCTGGATAGAGATGCATAACACTTTTATTTCATTAAACTTAAAAAAAATATTACAGAATCTCTCAGAACTACTGTTCTAGTTTACAACAAAAAAAAAAAGATTCAAGTTTTTGTTAACTGCTACAAAACACAGTGCAAAAATCTGCTCTCTGTCTCCTTTGTTTTCTGCCTTCAAGCTTACAAAAATACACACAGTCAACAAAAAAACTTTATGTTCTCAACTTTCTAGCATTATACACTTTCTATTCTTTGTCTCTCTTTAATACGAAGTCGAAATAAAAAGATGCACACACAGTGCTCTTAACGGCCTTTTTTAATTCACCTTTTTTTTTTTTTGTCTATTATATACATTGTAAACATATGATGTTTATAATATATATTATGAAGCTTATATATATAATATACATAATCCAAAAAGGTTTTAAAGTAAAACTGCCGCATATTAAAACATTAAAATTTTACCAAGGTTAAAAAAAAACTTTAATAATCTTTTCATCGCGGACTTTAAAACTTCAAACAAAAAATTGTTTAATAAAATCATCGCATCCAATTTTTCCATGGCTGACTGGATTCTAAACCATGCGATCAGATTTTTATTGGCTGGTGGTGGAGCCCGGTGGACTTCAAGCAATCTTCAAGCGTATCGCATCACAATCTATATGACTTGGTCTGCAGGCGGTCCGAGTGATAAACTTAATATTTTGCAGATGCGATATGTGATATGCGATAGAGGAAATATCGCATCGCAAACTAAATAACATAGCTTTGCGGCTGCGGTGGAAAACTTTAAAATGTTGCGATGTGCGCTGCTAGCAGAATAAAAGGTTAGTCAAAATCAGGTTTCAAAACATTAAACGAGTGCTGGAAATTAATACGGTTGGTGGCGAAAGTTTAAATGCGGCATGGTGTAGGTTTAAATTGCTGGATTGCGTGGTTTGAAAACCACAGTTCTACATGGCAAGATACAACTATGGCCATGCAAAAAATATAGACTTGTAGGCTCAATCAAATCTGGAATTCATTGCTTGGTTGTGTGCCAAACAAAATTTTAAGTTTTTACTGTTGTCATTGTCCTTCTGGTCTTCCTGCCATTTAATTTCTTCCTATTCTGCAAACTGTGCGGTTGAAATTAAATTGCAATACTCCCCCTTAATTTTAACTGCTGGATTCTGTTCCATACGCAAACATTTTCTCAAATAATTAAAACTTTTCTGCCCTAATGGTTTTGTTAAAATGTCTGCAAACTGCTCCTCTATTTTTTAATGTTGCAAAAGAATTTCCCCATTGTTCACTAGCTCTATGATGTAGTGATACTTGGCATCAATGTGTTTCGTTCTTTTGTGAAACATTGAATTCTTTGACAATGCTATAACTAAGCTATTATCACAATAAATTATTGTGCCTTTTACCTGTTTATGACACAAACTCCTCAACATTCTTCTCATCCAAACTGCTTGACATGTTGTTGTTGTAGCTGCCACATACTCTGTCGCCGCTGATGATAAAGCCATAATTGGTTATTCCTTAAAAGCCCATGAAATGGCTCCTGAATCCATATGAAAAACATATCCAAAGGTGCTCTTCCTGTCATCTATACTTCCAGCCCAATCACTGTCAGTATATCCAATCAATTCATAATTTTCTGAAGTGGTGTATAAAATACCATACATTTTTGTCCCTTTCACATACCTTAGAATTATTTTTGCTGCTTTCCAATGTGCCTCCTTTGGTCTTTCCATAAATCTGGAAATTAAACTAAAAGCATGCATAATATCCGGCCTAGTTGGAGTCAAATACATAAGGCTGCCAACTATGTTCTTGTACAAACTTGGATCAAAATCCTTGTTGTTGTCCTTTTTGCTTAACTTCAATCCCATCACTGTAAGAGTAATTGCTACCTTGCAATCCTGCATATTAAATATTTCCAAAACTTCATTTACATATTTAGCTTGAGACATAAAAAAATTATTTTCATTTTTCTCTACTTCTATTCCTAAGAAGTATTTTAGCAATCCCATATCAGTCATCTCAAATTCATCCTTCATGACTGATTTAAAATTCTCAATGAGGTAAGAATCATTACCTGTAAAGATCACATCGTCAACATACCAAACAACAATGAGCATCTTACCATATTTCTCCTTGATGTATAATGTGGGTTCTCCTTCACATTTATCAAACCATTTTCCAGTAGATAGGCATCTATCCTATTGTACCATGCTCTTGGTGCTTGTTTCAACCCATATAGAGCTTTCTTCAATCTGCAAAATTTGTGCTCTTGGCATTCTTTCTCATAGCCCAGAGGTTGTTCAACATAAACCTCTTCCATCAATACTCCATTTAGGAATACTGATTTCACATCCATATGGTAAACTTTCCACTTGTGTTGTGCTGCTATGGACAACACTGCTCTTACTGTTTCCATTCTTGTGACTGGTGTAAAAGTTTCCTCATAATATCTTCCATGTTGCTATTTGTAGCCTTTGACAACAAGCCTGGCCTTGTGCCTTTCAATATTACCTTCAGCATTGCTTTTGGTCTTGTAAACCCATTTCACTCCAATAACTTCTTTTCCTTTCGGGAGTTCAAATAATTCCCATGTCTTATTTTTCTCTATGGCATTCATTTCTTCATCCATATCATCTATCCATTTCTTATCTTTTATAGCTTCTTCAAAATGAATAGGATCCTTTATATGACAATATAATGCAAATAAAGAGTTCATACCTTCATTTTCTATCTCTTGTTCATAAATATCATCCAGACTTCTGAATCTGGTTCCTCTTTCACTTGGTGAACTTGTGCATGTAGAAGCACTCAAATCTGCTCCTTGTGGTGTGCTTGGAGAAGAACTGCTATCACTTCTCAAGGGTGTTCCCATACCTGCTTGTGGTGTCCCTTGTTGTCCTTGTGTTGGTGGAGGTGGTGCTGCTAATGAGGTGTTCCTTTCAGCCATTTCTTCCTCATCATCATCATGAGACAAACAACTCTTCACATTCACTGTTTTCTCAATCCTTCCATCCCAAGCTTCTTCCTCAATGAACTGTACATCTCTGTTTATAACAAACTTCTTGGTGGATGGGTTATACAACCCATATGCCTTGGATTCTTCACTGTATCCAATAAATATGAACTTCTCCCCCTTACTGTCCAACTTCTTCCTCAGTGGATCTGGAATGTGTGCATAAGTCACACAACCAAAAACTCTCATGTGGGTGACACCTTGTTTTATGCCACTCCATGCTTCTTCTGGAACTCTATTCATTACAGCTTTGGTTGTGCATCTATTCAATATGTATGTTGCACAATGTATAGCTTCAGCCCAATGCTCATTTGGCAAATGTTTTGCCTTCAACATACTTCTTACCATATCCATGATCGTCCTATTTTTCCTTTCAACAACTCCATTTTGCTACGATGTATATACCTTGCTGTAAATTGCTTGTGTATGCCATTTTCTCTACAAAAACGCAGAAATTATTTTGAGATATACTCACCTCCTCTATTAGTTCTTAATACCTTAATATGCTGCCCACTTTGTTTCTCAACAAGAGCCTTAAAGTGGCATAATTTCTCAAACACTTCACTTTTATATTTCAAGAAATACACTCAAGTTTTTCTTGTGTAATCATCAATAAAAGTCAGCCTATAGTGGCTTCTTGCTAGTGATGGTGTTTTCATTGGTCAACACAAATCTGAATGGACAATTTCTAAGGGTGACTTTGCCCTTATGCTCTTTCCTGATGGAAATTTTTCTCTGTATTGTTCGCCCAAGATGCAGCCTTCACAAAGGCTGTTTGGTTTCTCAATCAATGGTAATCCCTTTACCATTCCTTTCCTATGCAACAAATTCAGACCTCCAAAGTTGAGATGTCCAAACCTCAAGTGCCATAACCAATTTGAATCATTTGCTTATCTTTGGAATGTCTCTTGTGTCACTGCTGTCATTTCAACTCCTTTATTCAAATCTACTCTCATCTTGAGAGTGACCATTATGTTCCTTATCATCTTCACATGTGCAATGCATTGCTTGCTTGGTGTTTTATCCATGATGGTGCATATATCATCTTCAAAGAAAACATTTTACCCCTTTTGAATGAGTTGTCCAATGCTCAAGAGTTTACACTTCATACCAGACACATAATATATATCTGATATGGATCTTCCTTCTCCTTTCTTTGTCAAAACATTTACTCTGTCTTTTCCCATGACAAAGACCTTACTGTTTGTCCCCAATGTTACCTGAGACTTTACATTTTCATCTAACATGGAAAACATAGAAATTTTTTCAGTCATATGGTTTCTACATCCTGAATTTAGAAACCATATATCTTCACTCTTTTCTTCAGCCATATTACATGCTAAAAACTTCTCTTGACTGATATTTTCTATAGTAAAATTAGCATTGGGTCTATTACCCATGTCAATCTGTTTCTTCCTACATTCATTGTCATAATGGCCATACTTCTTACAGTAATGACATTGGACTTGGGATTTGTCATACCTTTGTCCATGTGCTTGATTTTTTCCACCTTGCGGGCTGCTCCCTTGGCCTTGGTTCTAATTTTGGTTGCTGCCCCTTCCATGAGTATTTGCAAGGCTGATTCTTCCTCCTCTGTTTTGGCTTATGCCTCTTCCTTTTCCTCTGTAGTTTATTCTACCTTGACATCTTCCTCTTCCAAAGGACATTTGGGTCTTGAAGGCATGATCCAAAGATGAGTTTGCTATTCTACCCAATCTTTGTTCATGTGTCATCAATGATGCATGAAGTTCATCAACAGTAAACTTTGATAGATCCTTTGTCTCTTCAATGGTTGTGACTATCACATCAAACCTTGAGGGTAAGCTCCTCAACACTTTCTCCACTATCCTTGTTTCTTCAAGTGTCTCTCCATGAGACCTTATCTGGGTAACCAACCCAATCACATGTGTGAAGAATGAGTCTATGTTATCAGACTCTTTTATACAAAGAGTTTCAAAGTCTCTCCTCAAGAATTGTAGATTTGTTGTTTTCACCTTCTCCATATCTTGATAGGTAGTTTGGAGGGTATCCCATGCATCCTTGGACCTCTTAGCTGCTACTATCCTTGGGAATACACTTTCATGCACTGCTTGATAGAGATAGAAGAGGGATTTTGAGTCTTTATTCCTATTGCTCTTCAGCAAATCCTTCTCTGCCTGTGTTAAGACATTAAATGCAGTTTCATCTGCTGGTTCTTCAAAACCATCTTCAACAAGCTCCCATAAATCTTGGGAGGCAAAAAAGGCTCTCATTGTGATTGCCTAGTAGTCATATTTTTTCCCATTAAACTGTGGGAGTTGAGTATTTCCAATGCCCGTGCTTGTGTTGGCTCCTACCATGGATAACACATTGAACTATGCTTTAAACTTGACTGTGTTTTTAAATAAACCTTCTCACTGCTTGAGAGTTAAAATCTGTCTTCAAAAAGACTTCCTTGGACTGCACTTTTTAAACACAAAAAAAAAACTCTATTTTTTGAGAAATACCTTGCTTTTGCTGAGCCTTCACTCTGCTGGTCAAAAGTTGCAACAACACCTTCTTCCTTTAGTTTCTTTGACAACTTCAAAGAGCCTAGACTAGCTCCTGTTATCAATCTAGTAAATTCTTAAGTTGTGGGATTTTAGATTTAATTCAAATAACTCTAGAGGTAACCACAAACCTACTTCAAACTCTAGGATCTAGCCTTCCTAGGGTTCAGAGAGGGCTCTCTCTTTAAGATTTATCTTTGTTTGATTTGCAAATATTAGGCTAGTTATGAAAGTACACTTTGGTTTTGGTTTTAAATTATTTGGTGGGAAAAATCACTTGGAGGTAAAATAGAGAGAAATCTACTTGCCCATTGGGCTATGGAATCTGAATCAAGCTAGCAGCACTAGAAATCAAGGCCAAAAAGGTACAATATATTCAGGGCAAGATAGATAACCCTCAGAGATTTGAGAAAGTGGTTTTTTGTGAGGTGATATGATCAGGGTAAAGGGCACTTAAGGATCCTTTGATCCGGAAAATGGAATTATAAGGTAGAGGTCAAATGGGAGAATGAGAAATTAAGGGTTCCTTGCACTGGAAATCAGAGGAAAACATTAAAATGACAACTAGTTAAAGATTGAGAGCACTTGACTAATCCTGTAGTAATACTCCTAGTTACACATTCAGACATAACAAACATAAAATGGATGCATGAAACTTAGAAAAGGAAAAAGTGACAAGTAGGAAGTACTTCACTCATCATCTTATCACAGGGATCCTGAATTATGATGCCAGCCAGCTTGTCTAGTCTGCTACTTCGAATTCAAACACACAATAGCCTCCAATGTTCAACAAAAATGTCTATAATAATTCCAACAATTTTATTCCACATTGAATACTTCTGAAATTGAAGTATTTATACAAAAAGTATTACAAATATCCTAGAAGATTTCTACGAATAACTTTAGGAAAAAGAAAATATCATTACATAATAAAAGGGACAGCTGCTTAACAAAGTAGCAAGCTGTCCTCTTTTATCCAAAATAAATAGAACAGTTTTGCTAACAAGGAGCTTTTAACTGCCTATGTTTCCTGCTTGCTGGTTGCTAGATATTTTTATGCACTTAACTTGCCTTCGCTGATACTCTTTCATGTTGATACTCTTTAGCTTGATGCTCTTTAACAATGATACTCTTTGACCATTGGTTTTATTGCTGTAAATTATCTTTTTAGCAGTAAAAATCAGCAAACTGTCTTTTCATTTTATCTTTCTTTTGACTATCTCTTGGTAACTTTCCACTGTTTTTACATTTTATCTTTACATTAAATTTGTGAAATTTTTCCATTCTTCTGCTATTGGAATTTGGACATTTTTCAGCTTCCTGAAGTTTTCATCAGCCTCTGTGTATCTTGCAAAAGTAGGCTTGATGACAAAGAGGTGTTTAATTTCATGCTGTAGAAAAAATAAGTCCTCAACATATTGAAATAAAATTTTCCCTGTAGGAGTGCTTTGTGCCAGTGGCTTGTTTACTTTCTCTTTAGAAAACTCCTTGATCCTTTTGTCATAGTCCTTCTATGACATGAGCTTTTCATTGAATACATGTATGTCTGGTAAGCCTTTCTATCTGAGATTTGTATATTTTACCATAAATTTAGTTATGGCAAGGTTCATTGTTTCACACTTTTCTTCAAGATTATTCATTAAGCTCTTTTTAGTGACTATTAGCAACCTATAATATAGGGGTCATAATTTTGACTTGACAGTTGATAATCTTGTAAATCTGTACATACTTTGCCTTCTGCAAGTTGTATTCACATATTTTGTAAAAAATCAAAAAAATAAAAAAAAAATAAAAAAGAGGGTAAAAAGTCCTAAAAGAATAATCAAAGGACTTTAAAAAAATAAAAGACCCCAAAAGAAAAATGAATAAAACATGAAAGTGTGCAAGCATAAATGCCACTACCTTTTACTTTTTGACTATGGCAAAGTGTCAATAAATGCCATAGTCCATAATGAGTTAAACAGTTTAATCTTAACTTGTCATTTTTTCAATTTCACTTGTTGTAGATAGAGAATAATGAGTTGTCATACTGTTTAATCATGACAATTCAATAGTTAGGTAGTGAAATAAAATGAATCCAACAGTTTAATCTGGATTCATGGATGAACTAAGTGTAGAATTAGATAGTTTTACTTGCTTTTAGAAAGAATAAATGCTGTGAAGGTTGCTAGCCTAAATGCACCTTACTACAAAGGAAGAAAAAATGTTAGCATGGTAAGCTGGGTAGGTAGAAGAAGGTGAAAAGTCTCAATGTAAATATCATTCATCATGGGCTGCAAAATATCTAACTTCCCCTTCCCATAGTCATGAAATATTCTAAACTATCAGTCAGAAAGGCTCAAGGCATTTCCTTGACTTTTTTTGGGACCGGATCCAAGGCTCTATGACTGATCAGTTGAAAGTGTAAAATGTCTATATTAATCCCTAAACTCACATCATTTACCATTCATGCATTCATCCCCTTGAATAATCCTAAGTAAAACCCCAATTTTTACTTGAAGACATTATAATTCCCATTTGATTAACTTCCTTCATCATTTTAAAGCATTAAACCCTCAAAATTACATTATATCTTAAGTTAAAGTGATAAGATCAATACAAATTATCTTTTGAAATTCACTTTACTTGTTATGTTTATGTGTTTTGAGTACACCTTGTCCTATTTTCATATTAACTTTAATTTATGTATTGAATCCCTATAGAAATGGCCTTCTCCTATTATATATAACTCTTTTTTATATAATAAACCCAAAAACCCACTTATTATAATTTTAGCCAAAGTTTATAATTCCCACATGTTTAATAAAAACCCACATTATAACCCCCTTTGGCTAAAATATATATTTATATAGTGTCCCACCCCTACGGTAATTAAATCACCTTGGTTTAATTAACCATATAATAAAAATATATGAAAAAATCTTTAAAACATGTTTTATATATGTTTTAAGTAAAAATATCGAAGTTTCATTTAAACTAAACTTCATAGCAAAAAACCCATTCATTTGTTCATTTTCCCTTACCCGACTCATCTAACCCAAGGTTAAACCCTAACCTAACCCTTTTTTCCCCAATACATATCCCATACCCCAATTGTTAACCTGGGTTAAAGCCCTTTTATACCCCTCCCGACCATGGTTCCCATATACAAAGTTTGTTTGTATATAAAACTTAACCATATCCCTTTCTCCATCGGATTGAATTTCAACCCTCCGATCTCCAAATCCCATTTAATCCAATGGTTGAAAATCAATAAGACAGTCTAATACATCTCCATCCCTCCCCCATCGCATAAAATAACAACCATCCGATCTTCTTTTATTTCCAAGATCCTATGGCCCAAAATGAACCCGATGACTTACCTTTCCCTACACCTTTCCTTTTGATTGTGACCGCTCACTTGTTGAAGCCAGATCCGACGACGCCAGTTCATTTTCGCGCCCATAAAGTAATCGACTGATGTTTTGGAAAAGTCGCGCGATATGGGTTGTTTTCTGAAACCACCCTGTGTCGACGTGTCCTGATATGATTGGATCGCGTTCGAAAAGCGATTTACCACTTACTGCTCTGGAGCTGCGCGAATACCACCTAGTGGTATTCCAAAACCACTCTCGCCTAACCTTTATTTAATGTATTTTAACTATAGTTTAAACTATGTTTTAATACGTTAAAACCCAATTTTTTCATAACATTTCACCTATTCGCACTTTTAACCTGTGAAACCTCCACAGAGCCTATTTTCATCTAATTTTCACCATTGTGCGCCATTACACCTTTGAGAGCCTGTGCAGAGCCATTTTCACCATTTTCAAACCTACCAGCACTATTTTCAAGCCAATTTCCTTACAATTAAACCACGAAGAGCCAAAGTACCCTCTGATAGACCAATTCAGCAGAATTGAAGATTGTGCACAACCGTGAAACATCTTCGACCATAATTATACCTTTTAAAGGTATTTTTCGTCAAACTTAACCAGAAAAGCTTCAATTTCCAAAAGAAAAAGCACCAATTTTCAATTTTTACCTGTAATTATCTTAATTACCTACACAGAAATTGCAAAAAACATCCAAAGTATAGGGAAAACTCTGTCAAATTTTCCCCAGAATCCCTGATTTTCGTTTTTGCAAGTTTTATCCATACCCTAGTCATTTTCACTGCTGGAATTGATCATAACCTTTCTTCTGAGCATTAAAACCCTGTTTCCATCTAAAACTCTGCTTAGAACTTTATTTTACCAGAGAAATTCTCCAAAAGTCCCTTGTTTCCAACAGAAGAACTTAGCAAACTGTCTAAGCTTGCTCTGTTCAGTTAAAAAATGACAAAGAAACAAGTAACCCCCAAATCAGGAGGACCAAAAACTCAGAAGAAAGCCTCTGCTAAAATCCCTCAGCCTGAGTCTTCTAAATTTGACAAACTAACCCCTGCACTCACTGCTGATTACATAGAAGTTGTCAGGCCTGTCTAACCTCCAGTTACTTCAAAATAAAATAGTCCTTTGATTGACCTTGATTACAGAATATTGGACCCTTCAGTAGAGTTAAATTTACTTGATGTCTATAACTGGTGCTTTGGAAAATCTGTAAAGAATGGTGATAAAGATATACCAATCTCGGATTCCAATCTGCCAAAGTACATTGTTCCTCTTACTCATTCAACCCCTGATTTTGTCAGATTGTGTCAGTCCTATTATCTTCCAGACCAAAGGTGCATTGTCAATAAAGACAGAGAGGTCATATTTTATATCAATGCAGAATCCATAAACTCTATGCTGCAATTAAATCCTGAACCTAATGCTACTTCATTATCAATTGAGGATTTAATTCAGCTTTACTTAGACCTTGATTTTGCTTCTAAGTTCAAAGTCTTCCAGACTTTTTGTCCCAAACAAGTTGATATCCCTAAGCTCAATCCTCCATTTGATACTTTTGATTTTCAAAATGAAACCAAACAGATTGTCTCCATGCTATCATTCATAGTGGGATATAACAGTGATGAATTCATTGATGTTGCTATCCTAGGTTTTCTGTCTACTCTGAGTCCTGGCGAGTCTCCATCCATTGTGTATAATTTTTCCAAGTTAATTGCGGAAAACATGCACTACCAATTATCCAGATTATCAGAAGAAGGAGTTTTTAGATATACCTCATATCTACTTCATCTCTTTTTGTATTAACAAGCAGACAAGTTTCCTATTGAGTTTCAGAAGATAGATCTAGAAGGAAATGTACTTTCAGCTATATTTTGGTCATCAATTCTAAGAAAATGGAACAAGGAATACAACTTTGCAGACTTTAATGACTTGTTTTTAGTACCTGCTATGAATTTACTGAATAAAGAACAGACCCCTAGAATTAATGAAGAAACAAAGAGGATCCTACAGCTATCTGAGAGCTGTAAAATAGGGGATTGGTACTTATATAAGAGATACATAGAGATTAGAGTATATGGTGCACTTTTGGCCCCATATAAATTGCCAAGATTTGTTACAACAAGAATATTTGCTTTAGAATATTTGAGGAAGCTGTTGAATGCAGATGAAATCAATTTCATAGCTTCTAGAAAAAAGACTCAGTTCAAACTGAAAAATCAAGTTGGGCCATTTATTGTAAACAACAGAGAAGCAACAAATGAAATTAATGTCCAGTTGAAAGAATATAAATTCCCATACAGCTTTATGTGGAACTATGATCCTCAAGGAATTTTAAGCATAATAAGATTGAAATGCAAGTTTTCTGCTTTCTTGCATGATCCAAAGCCCCAAATAGAAAAATATGCCAATAAACTCGAATGGGAGCCAAATACTTTATTTGATGATGACTCATAGGGTAAGCAGGGAAATAATGGAAAGGATAAACAGGTTGATCAAACACAGGTGGTTAAAGTGAACAAACAATCTGAAATTCTTCATAAAAGAAGCAGAAAAGAAGATAGTTTCACTGTTGAGACTATTCAAGATAAAAGATTCAGAATTCCCTACAATAAGAAAAGTAAATTGACTAATGAAGAAAGGGATAAAGCTATCAATTTTGAAGATAACAATGGTCATGAAACTGATGATGAAGCAACAAGGATAGCAACTGAAACACTCAAAGAGCTTCAAAATTTCCAACTTGGAGCATAACAGAAAGACACAGTCATGGTGGATAAACAAACAAAGGTTGATATGCCATCTTCTTCTAAAGACCCTGACAACACAGAGTCTGATATTCAAATCAGGTTCAAACAAATTAAAAAAAAGAATGAAGAAATAAAAAGTGAAGCATATTCCAAGTTTCTTAAAGAAAATCCTGGGAATAAAGATAGAATCCTCTCAGCTTTTGATTATTCTTCAAACAAATTGGTTATGTCATTTCTCAAGCCCATAGTGGCTGATCCAAAAACAATTGCAGATTATTCAAAGATAGACATTGAATTTGATGCAGATGCTGTCCATGAATTGGACCAAATATAATTTCATAGGAGCAATACAGAAATGATATATTCTAAAATAGTCAATAAGACTATGAATTTTATCAGGCTTGAGAAAACATTAATAAACCTTTAAACTCAAATGAAATTGGATAAAGCCTCATTATATGCTAATAACTTGAAGATAAAAGAATTAGAAGACTTGGTGATTGAAGCAGGAGTTGATCCAGCTAACATTGAAGTTGCAAAGGCTTTAATAAAATAGACAAATGAAGATATAGCTTCCCTCAGAAAACAGCTAAAATTGCCTCAAAGTGAAAATCCTCAAGCAAAAGAAATCCTTCAGCAGAAGATAGAAAATGATGAACTAAAACAACTTGTTCTAAAGATGACAGCCCAGATAAAGGAAATGGAAAGCCAAATAGAAGCTTTCATGAAAGAAAATGAAAATCTAAAAAAAGCTCAACAGGTTTTTATTCCTACATTCATCCCAACTGTAAGTACAGTTGTTTCATCTACATTGGCAGAACACTTGGCACCACAAGGAGCATTGGCAACTGCAGTGCCAATCACTTCTCATGACATCTCTACCTCTTCTTCATCAACCTCACAGATAAACACAGTAGAGGACAAAGCTACAATAATCAAAGCCATGGAAGATATGTCTTTGAAAGATAAATAAATACTCAGTTTGAAAGGCACCATTAAAAATCTAGAAACTTCTAAAAGAGATGCCTTAATTACTTCCAAAGGGCATGAACAGAGGGCTGATAGATTACAAGAACAACTAAAAATTCTTCAACAACAAGTGAATATTACAGATCAGGTTGCAAACATAAAAAATCATTTATGGACAAAAATCATTAAAGGCATTCACTCACAATGGCCTTCCATTCAGATAATATATGAGCAAAAAGAGTTGCTACAGGCTGCAAATGCAAAAATTGATAAAACCAAGAAATAAATTGAAAATAAGCCACCACAAGCAGTTCAACTCATAGCATTTTTTAACAGAAAAAACAAGGAATAATTAGAAGAGTTGAAAATTGCTGACAGAACAGAAGCCATCCTTCAAATTAAGAAAGTCCCGAATAAGATAAACATGATGAATAATTTGGAAGACAAGTGTAAAGATATGAACTTGGCCATCTCAAGATTTTGGGCCAAATACAAAGTATTATCAGAAGAAGGTTTACTAGACATTCATGCATTGAATGACAAATTAATGCCACAGAAGGATTATGATCAGAAAATCAGAGCCCATGCTAAGGAGCAAGCTAAACAGTCTTTTCCTCAAGGATCTCTAAGTGGAAAAGTACTACTTCAATATTTTGAAAATTTATTCTTTTTGGAAAATGAAATCAAGTATATATTCACAGTAAAGCCAAGCTTTGATAAATATATACAGGTTGATGAAAGTTACAGGAAATTAAAAAATATGAAGATCCCCACTACTGAACAATGGCAAGAATTCATAGATTTGATGTGAATTTGACAGGTAAAGAGTAAGAAAATCACATAAAAAATTCATCTTCTACTGTTACTTTATGGTGAAAAAATCAGTGTCAAAGTGTATCAGGGTCAAAGTGTATCAGTAAAATCAATTTGTTACTGCTGGTCATTTTTCAATTACAACAGTGAAACAATGAAAAGAAGAGATAAAGAGTATCAGAACAGAAGGTGAAAAGGAGGAGTATTCTACAAGTCATCTGCCACGAGAAGATGCACCTGATGCCAGCTATGCTCACAACACATCAAAAATCAGTTTAGATAAGATAAAGAATTCTATTTTTCCTTGAAAAAGAGGACAGCTTGCAAACTGTTTTGCTGCTGTCCCTCTTCTTGTGCAATGTTTCCTATTTTTGCTTAAGATATTATCTCAAACTTTAGATATTTTGTAAGTAATTCAATTGTATAAATACTTAATCTTTCAAAGTATTCAGTGTGGAATAAAGTTTCTCAAGACTACTATAGTCATTTTTCTAGACATATTGAAGTTGGTGTGAGTCAATTAGTGAAGCAGCATACTGGAAACAAGATTAGAGACATCATAACTAAGGATTCTCGTGGTGACAAGATAAGTCTCATATTTTTTCCTGTTTTCAGTGTTATTTTTTAAAAGTTTACATACATTCATTTGATGTGTTTCTATTCTTTAATGATCAACTGAGGAGAAATTAAACATGATTAGTGATAATAAGCTCCTTTTTTTAAACTAGTTGGCATTTTTATGTTTTCTACTTGATAACCGGACCATATAATTCTTAAATGCTCTAGGTCCCAGTTTGATCCCCTCCTTCAATCCTCTTTTCTGTAACTTAAGGATTCTTAAGTGCCCTTTTGTGCAGATTTCACCCATTCCATCAACAAAGCCTATTCAAAGCCTTATAAGGTCATCTATCCCGCCCTTAGTACATTTTCATCTTTAAATCTTATTTCCTAGCTCTGCTTACCTAGAGAGTTGACTCCATTGCCCAATGTTCTGGTAGATCCCTCTGGTTTACCTTGAAACACTTTTTATTCCTACCACACTTCTAAAATTAGTCCTATTGCTCACTCATAGCTAGCCTAAAACCCTTTACCAAAACAAAGCTAAATATTTAGGAGAGATCCCTCTCTGGAACTCAGTAAGGCTAGATCCTGAATTCTCAAAGCGGTTCTTGGTTACTCCTGGTGTTCTTAACTACAAAAAATCCCCATCCCACAACCTGAGAATTACTAGGGTGATAACATACTGGCGACCATACTGGGGACTAACCACTCTCCAGTTTTAAGTTTAATCTTGAAGGAAGATCTTTAATTATATCTTTTCTACTTTAAGATTGAGTTTAAAGGTTGTGGGAATTTTACCCAATAAATATTCTGGCTCCCAAAAAAGTCTGCTACACTAGATCCAACCCTGATCCTAATCCTCCAGAGATAGTAGACAATCCGGACCAGATAGGAAAAAATAAGAAAAAACAAATTGATAGTTCTGAAACTGAGATACCTCTGAGAAGAGTTGATTCTTTACCCAAAGAATTGGTAAGCTTATCAGATATTGATTTTGACTTCAAGTTTGGAAAATATTTATTTAGAACAAAATCTAAATTAGATTTAAAAGAAATTGTTTTAGATCCAGTTTTTACTTCTTATGTGAGTGAAAAACACAAAATTATTTCTGTTCCTACTAAATCAGATCAAACTGAAAGTAAAAGTCTAGTAAAAAGGGTAAGTGTCACACAAATTAAAGACATTGAAGAAGATGTTAAGTTAGCAAAAAAAATTTCTAAATTTAAACCCCTAGTTTCTGAGCTATATACAACAGTCTTTCCAGCATCAGATTCTACTCTGTATGCTGCGACATCATTTATTGATTCTGCTGTCAGTTCACCTCAAGAGCCCATAAGCCCTGAGTTGCCTCTGCCCCAAAGAATCATATACTCATCATATCCACAATCCACTGTTAGTTCATCAACTAATCCATTCATCCTTGAGTTGCCCTTGCAGCCCAAAGTAGTATATCCATCATTTACCCAACTCATTACAAATACCATTAGCCATACTACTTCTTTTTCATCCCCTTTGCCGAGCTCTTCAAGTACATCCATTGTAGTAACCAGCACTATCCCTACTACTACTGTACCTTCCAATTCAGCTAAAATCCAAGCCATGGCAGCTCGATATGTTCCCTTGGTCCTACCTCAAAATGTCCATGACATGCCCCAAAACTACCAAAAAGATATTCCATTGTTTGATAATCTTTCACAGATTACTGCACAACAACATATTACTAGAATGAATGATTTCTGGGAAGTCTATGAGATAGATGAATCTGATGTCCAAATGAGGTTATTTGCTCAGAGCTTAATTGGAGAAGTAAAAACCTGGTTTAAAATTTTAGGATATGGTAGCATAGCAGACCTAGCTGCATTCCATAGAGCCTTCCTAAATAAATGGGAGAAAAATAAGAACCCTATGCAAATACTATCTGAGTTTGATGCTGTCAAGAGAGCCCCAAATGAGTCTGTCCAAGACTTCTGCACAAGATATAACAGTGTTTACAATGCCATTCCTGTAGACCTTAAACCTACCCTGTATTCCGTGCTACTCAAATTCCCTGATTGCTTTGACATAGACATGGCTTACCAACTTAGGGAAAGGGATGCAAATACTATAGAACAAATGCAACAAAACATTGTAGGTGTATAAATCAACATACTTGCAAAGAAGGCCAAACTGAGAAATGAAAGAAGGGTTACTATTAAAGAAGAAGCATCTCACTTAGATGGTAAGTTTGATTTCATTACTAAAGCACTAGAAAAAGTAGTTGATAGATTGGATCAAATTGAAAAAAAAACACAATGGGACAATCAATCCCAGATCCGGAATCCCAATTACAGAAAAAACAACAACCCTGGGAAAGGTAAAGAACCTTCCCCTGATCAAAATATAAGAACCCCATTTGAAGAAAACTTTGCAGAAAGCTCACAAAACAGTGTTGACTAGGAGGAAGACATCAACATTGTTATGGGGATTAATGAAAACAATACTATTTTCCTCACCGAGGAGGACCAGGAACTCTTTGAACTTCAATAGTTCAAAGTAGAATCTGGAGAATCCTATGATTATAAACAAGGTTATGATTTTGCAATAAACGAAATTCATAGTAAATACAACCTTAGGAGCAAGAAAACTAATGAACCTGTCATAAAGAATAATGCTCCAAACCAACAAGAAAAAAACAAAAAGAAGACTGATACTTCTAAATCAAAATTCTTGCAGATTCTTCCTAGAGATAACAAACAGATTTCAAATCCAACCAGTCCTAAAAAGCAGCAGGCCCAAAGATTGTAGATATTACTGACAAGGTGGCACAATCATCCAAAGATGTTTCAAAATCTAATTCTCCCAAAGCCACCAATTCAACAACAGTCATTGAGCCAAGAAAGAATCCTACTGAATTTAAAATATTAGATCCAAAACCTTCTATTGAGAATCCTAAAACTGATAAAACTTCTGCTAACCCCAAAATATTCCTAAAAAAATAGTTAAGGATAGCAGAAACCAAGAAACTCAGAAAGAAGACAAGAGAAGGGCTCAAAACAAAGGAAAAACAGTAGAAACTCAAGAAAATTCATCACAAACCACAGTTCCCAAAGAAGAAGTGATTCAAACCATTAGATCTCAACCAAAATTTAATATGCAGTCTGAAATTTTTGAGTTAAAAATAGCTATTCCCTTAGTAGAACTAGCTAAAAATTATTTGTATAGATCTATGATTTCTGATGCATTGAATGTGAATGAGAATGAAGATACAATCAACATGAATGAAGATAGGCCTAAATTGATTTTTGGTCCCAATGTAGATGGAAAGCATTCATATGGGTCGGTACCCCCATTTTATTTAAGTCTTACTGTGCATGACCAAATATTACACAATACTATGCTAGATACTGGAGCTTCCCACAACTTAATTCCCAGAGATATAATGGAAACTCTTAATCTAGACATAACCAGACCTTATAAGGACCTTTTTTTATTTGATTCATCCAAAGTCCAATGTATTGGTTTGATTAAAGATCTGTGTGTTAACCTAGTCCAATATCCTGGTAAGAGTATGATCATGGACGTTGTAGTAGCTGACATCCCGCAAAAGTATGGCATGCTTCTTTCTCGCTCATGGGGAGCAAAGTTGCAGGGATCTCTACAACTAGATATGAGTTATGCTACTATCTCGGTATTTGGACAGCCTAAAAAGCTTTACAGAGAAACCTTGATGAAGTACATGATCAGTAGTGCAGACAGACCTACAAATTATCCAATTTATGCTATTCCCACTGATCTTGATTCTTTTATTCTTAGCAACTCTGATCAAAATGAAAATTCAACTGAACTTACTGATAAAAAACTTAAAATCATGGATGATTATATTGGTCATGAAGTTTTGTGGCATTTAGATTTTGACGGATCTGTTAATAAATTTGGAGCTGGAGCTGGTGTTTGGATTACAAACATTGAAACAAGCCATTATGAAGGACATGCCTTTAGATTAAACTTCAAATGCACCAATAATATGGTTGAATACGAAGCTTTAATCTTAGGCTTGCAAATTATTAGGAAAAAGGGAGGAAAAAGAATAATGGTTATGGTTGATTCTGAACTAGTTATAAAACAAATAAACGCAGAGTATTCAGTTCACAACCCTAGGCTTGCAAGAAATAGAGAAACAATATTGGAATTGCCTGAGGAATTGTTAGAAGGTAATTTTGCTATCATCCCTCGAGATCAGAACATACAGACCCATTGCTTAGAAACTTTTTCTAGCAGTTGTAAATTTCCTTTTTCACCATTACAAAAATACACTGTTGAGATTAAACATAGGCCTATTGTTCCTGATAATGTGAAATATTGGCAAATTTTTTCAGAGAATCAACAAATTTATCATTTTTTTAATAATGAGCATGAATTTCAAAATTGTCAAATCGATAACGACTGTAACATAGATTCACCTTGTGATATAGATTTAAATTTCTGTCAAATAGATGATTTAGATAATTTAGATGTACATAAGTTTTAAAAGCCTACTATTTTCACTCAAAGTGACATTGATGAAATGGAAAAAGTAGAAATAGAGGAATTGATTGAAGATGAAATAGATTTGATTGATTTAAAGAATAATATTTTACCCAGAGGTTTAACTCTTCTAGAAGATTTATTTGACTCCAATGATGTGCCCATAAGGCCAAAAATGGAGCCAGTTAAGTCTGACATAGAAGAGTATAACTTAGGGACAGATGAAAAACCAAGAATAGTCAAACTATCCAAATCCTTATCATCAGATGAAAGGGCTAAATACATGGAACTTTTAAAAGAATTTCAAGATGTCTTTGCATGGAGCTATGAAGACTTAAAAACTTACAACACAAACATTATCCAACATAAAATTCCTTTAAAAGAAAATCAAAAACCTTTTCAACAGAAACTCAGAAGGATTGATCCGATTTTGTTACCATTAATTGAAAAAGAAGTCAAAAGAATGTTTGATGCTCAGATAATTGCACCAGTCAGATTTTCTGGCTGGGTATCTAATTTAGTGCCAACCAGAAAAAATACAGGAGAAATTAGACTATGCATAGACTTTAGGAATCTTAATAAAGCATCCTTGAAAAGATAACTACCTCTTGCCAAAAATGGACCATATTTTACAGAGGGTAGTAGGTTCTTCCAGAATATCAATATTAGATGGTTTCTCTGGTTACAATCAGATTCTAGTTCACAAAGATGACCAAACCAAAACTGCATTTACTACTCCATGGGGCAGTTTCATGTATGTGAAAATGCCTTTTGGGTTAAAAAATGCAGGAGCTACATTTCAAAGGGCCATGGATATTTCCTTTGCCAAGGAGATTCATGAATTCCTAGTCATTTATTTGGATGATGTTACTGTTTTTTCTAAAACAAATGATGATCACTTGGATCATCTAAGACAAGTTTTCATCGAATGCAGAAAATATGGTATATCTCTTAACCCTAAAAAGACTCTTTTTGGGCTAGAAGAAGGAAAATTTCTAGGTCATATCATTTCAAAATAAGGCATTAGAATATATCCTGCAAGAATTGAAGCAATTATAAACATTCAACCACCAAAGAACATGAAAGAACTCCAAGAATTCTTAGGAAAGATCAATTTTCTAAGAAGATTCATATCAAATCTGGCTGAGATTATAAAATATCTTGATAACATGCTTAAAAAGGACTCCTCAATTAAATGGACAGTAAAGGCCAAACAATCTTTTGAATCTATTAAACAGGCCTTAACTAAAGCACCAGTCCTTATCAGTCCAGATTACACAAAATATTTTATAATCTTTTCCTTTTCATCCGAACACACCATAGCTACAGTTCTTCTGCAGAAAAACGATCAAGGCTTTGAACAACCCATTGCATTTTTTAGTAAATCTCTTAGAGATGCACCACTGAAATACAACATAATAGAAAAATAGGCTTTGGCTCTGGTTAAAGCTATAAAATATTTCAGAGTGTATACACTTCATTCACACATCATTGCATATGTCCCTAATGCAGTAGTTAAAGACATTTTGACTCAAGATGGACCAGACAGTAGGAGAGGAGAGTGGATAGCCACAATCCTTGAATATGATCTGGAAATTAAACCAACTAAACTCATTAAAGGACAGGGTTTAGCCAGACTGATGGCTGAATCAAATTGCAATGCCTTAGATATTAATTTCATTGTACAAGTAGATGAACAGGAGGAGATGGCGACAACATCGATCAGTGAGGCCTATCAAGACTCACCATGGTACTATGATATAATATTTGTACTAAAAAAATTACAAGCTTCTCCTAGATTGACAAAAACCAAGGCAAGATTCATCAAGCAAAAGGCAATGAGGTTCTGTATCTTAAATAATGCACTGTATTGGAGAGAAAGTACTATAATTTTACTTAATTTTTCATTGAAATATGAAGCTGACAAGATCCTCGAGGAATTTCATGCAGGTGACTGTGGAGGCCATCTATACTAGAAGAGCACAGCTGATAAAATACTCAGAGCTGGTTTTTACTGGACATCTTTATTTTCAGATGTTAAAAATTTTGTTACCTCTTGCCATCAATGCCAAATTTTCGAAGGTAAAAAGAAACTGTTACCTTTACCTCTGAAACCAATATCCACTGAAAAACCATTTCAGCTATGGGGGTTAGACTTCATAGGTGAAATTCATCCTCCATCTTTAGGTCAACACAAATGGATTCTGACTGCTACTGATTACTTTACTAAGTGGATAGAAGAAATTCCCACTAGATAAGCTACAGACTCAGTTATTATCTCATTCATAGAAAATAATATTTTCTCTATATTTGGATGCCCATACAAAATTATCACATACAATGCTGCCGCTTTCAAATATAAGAAGATGATTGCTTTCTGCCATAAATACCATATTACCTTAGGTCACTCCACATCATACTATCCCCAAGGTAATGGTCTGGCTAAATCCTCAAATAAAATTTTAGTCAACATCATCAAAAAACTACTCCAAGTCAATGAAAAGACATGGAACAAGAAACTGGTCTATGCCCTTTGGGCTGATAGACTTACTATAAAAAAGTCTATATCAACTTCACCATATCAAATTGTTTATGGTACACATGCAGTTTTTCCTTCTTCCTTGGGTGTCCCAGTCATGAAGATTATCCAGGAATCACAGGTAGAAACTAATGACATTCAAAGAAGAATCAATGAAACCATACACCTTCAACAAACCAGAGATGAAGTTTATGAAAAGTCATAGGTTTTACAGGACAAGATAAAAAAGATTTTTGATAAAAGAGTTAACGAAGATGAATTTTTCATAGGAGATCAAGTTTTAAGATGGGATGCAAGAAGAGAGGATAAAGATAAACATGGGAAGTTTGACTTTCTATGGCAGGGACCCTATGTAATATATGGTTACAGAGGCAATAATTCCTTTTTCATTAGGAATTTGGATGGAACTGAGCTTCAAGAAGGACCAGTAAATGGAAGGATGCTGAAACATTATTATTCCTCACAAGTCACTTAACAATTAGATCTATTTACTTCATCATTGTAAATATTCATAGTCAGAGTGTAGATTGGATTGGATATATAATTTACAAACTGGAAGCCCGAAGAGAAGGCCTTGAGCTTTGCAGTATAAGATATCATAAATATGATTGTTGCAGAAAACAGAAGACATTTACAGGATCACCAATGGTCAATGGATAAGGCTACTGATCTCAGAGTTCTTGGCATTTCACAAGGAAAAGCCATCCCCAAGTGAAGCCAATGTTAGAAACCTATAATATAGGGGTCATAATTTTGACTTGACAGTTGATAATCTTGTAAATCTGTACATACTTTTCCTTTTTCAAGTATTATTCACATATTTTGTAAAAAATCAAAAAAATCAAAAAAAAAATCAAAAAGAGGGTAAAAATTCCTAAAAGAATAATCAAAGGACTTAAAAAAAATAAAAGACCCCAAAAGAAAAATGAATAAAACATGAAAGTGTGTGTTATCACCCTAGCAATTCTCAGGTTGTGGGATGGGGATTTTTGTAGTTAAGAATGCCAGGGGTAACCAAGAACCGCTTTGGGAATTCAGGATCTAGCCTTCTTGAGCTCCGGAGAGGGATCTCTCCTTATGATTTAGATTTGTTTTGGTAAAATATTTTAGGCTAGCTATGAGTGAAAAGTAGGGCTTGTTTTAAAATATTGGTGGGAATAAATAGATTTCAAGGTAAACTAGAAGGATCTACCAGAATATTGGGCAATGGAGTCAACTCTCTAGGCAGGCAGAACTAAGAAATAAGGCTTAGAGATGCAAATGTGCTAAGGGTGAGATAGGTGACCTTCTAAGGATTTATATAGGCTTTATTTGATGGAATGGGCGGGATCTGAGCTAAAAGACACTTAAGAATCCTTAAGCTACAGATAAGAATATTGAAGAAATGGATCTAACTGGGACCTAGAGCAATTAAGAATTCTATGGTCCGGTTATCAAGTAGAAAACATCAAAACGCCAACAAGTTTTGAAACAGGGAGCTTATTATCACTAATCCTGTTTAATTTCTCCTTAATTGATCATTATAGAATAGAAACACATAATATGAATGAATTCAAACTTCAAAGAAATACACTGAAAACAAGGAGAGAACGAGACTTATCTTGTCACCACGAGAATCCTTAGCTATGATGTCTCTAATCTCTTTCCAGTCTGCTGCTTCGCTAATTGACTCACCAACTTCAATATGTCCAACAAAAAAAAACCATAGTTTTCTTGAGAAATTTTTATTCACCCTGAATACTTCGAATTTTGAAGTATTTATACATAAAATTGTTTACAAAATATCTCAGAAATTGAGATAATTTTTTAATAAAAAATAGGAAAGAAAACATGATAAGAGGGACAGCTGCAAAACATTTTGCAAGTTGTTCCATTTTACAAGCAAAAATAGAACTGATTATTCTAATTTAAACTGATTGTTGATGTGCTGTGAGCTTTGCTAGCAATAGATAGATTTTCTCGTGGATGACATCTTGTGGAGTACTCTTTATTTTTCATCTTCTGATCTGATACTCTTTATCTCTGCTTTTGACTGTTTCACTGCTGTAATAAAAAATGACCGGCATTAAAAATTTGATTTAATTGATACACTTTAACCCTGATACACTTTGACACTGAATTTTTCACGACAAGGTAAAAGTAAAATATGAGATTCCAAGTAATTTTTTATCAAATTCATAGCAGATCTGTGAATTCTTGCCATTGTTTTGCAGTAGGAATTTTCATATTCTTCAGCTTCCTATAAATTTCATCAGCTTCAGTATATTTGGAAAAATTAGGCTTTACAGTGAACATATACTTAATTTAATTATCTAAAAAGAATAGATTTTCAAAATACTGAAGAAGTACTTTTCCACTTGGTGATCCTTGTGGCAGTGGTTATTTGGCTTGTTCTTTTGCATGAGTTCTAATTTTTAGATCATAATCTTCCTGAGACATCAACTTGTCATTCAATGCATGAATGTCTGGCAAACCTACTTCTGATAATATCTTGTATTTGACCAAAAATCTTGAGATAGCCAAATTCATGTCTTTACGCCTGTCTTCTAAATTATTCATCATGTTTCTTTTATTTATGACTTTCTTGATTTGGAGGATGGTCTCTGTCCTATCTGTAATTTTTAACTCTTCCAACTCTTCCCTATTTTTGTTGTTCAAAAAGGCTATGAGTTGAAGTGCTTGAGCTGGCTTATTTTCAATCTCTCTTTTAGTTTTGTCAATTTCTACATTAGCAGCCTGCAGTAACTCCTTTTTCTCATAAATTATTTGAATTGAAGGCCATTGAGAGTGAATGCCTTCAATGATCTTTGTCCATAAATGATTGTTAATATATTCCACCTGATCAGTAAGATTTACCTGTGCTTGAAGAATTCTAACTTGTTCTTGTTGTCTATCTGCCCTCTATTCATGCCCTTTAGATGTAATCAAGGCATCTCTTTTGGAAGATTCTAGATTTTTAATAGTGCCTTTCAAATTAAGTATCTCTTTCTCTTTAATTGACATGTCTTCCATGGATCTAATTACGACAGCTTTGTCCTGTATTGTATTGATCTGTGAAGTTGAGGAAGAAGAAGCAGATATTTCATGAGAAGTTATTGGCAATGCAGTGGCCATTACTCCCTGTGGAGCCAAGTGTTCTGCTAATGTGGATGGAACAACAGTACTTACAGTAGGGATTACTGTAGGAATGTGAACCTGTCGAGTTTTCTTTAGGTCTTCATTTTCTCTTATGGAAGCTTCCAATTGACTTTCCATTTCTTTTATTTGAGCAGTCATCTCATGAACAAGTTGTTTGAGTTCATCATTTTCAGCTTTCTGCTGAAGAATTTCCTTTGTTTGAGGATTTTCATTTTGGGGCATCTTTAGCTTCTTTCTAAGGGCAGCTATATCCTCATTTTTCTGTTTAATCAAAGTCTTTGCAATCTCCATGTTAGCAGGATCAACTCCTGCTTCAATCACCAAATCTTCTAGTGCTTTGATCCTCAAATTGTTGGCATATAGTGAGGCCTTGTCCAATTTCATTTTATTTTGAAGGTTGAGCACTGTTTTCTCAAGCCTAATAGATTTCATAGTCTTACTGACAATTTTAGAATATAGCATTTCAGTATTGCTCCTATGAAATTATATTTGATCCAATTCATGTATAGCATCTGCATCAACTTCAAAATCTATTTTAGAATAATCTACTACTGATTTTGGATCAGCCACTGCAGGCTTCAAGAATGACATTACTAATTTATTAGAAGAATAATCAAAGGCTGAAAGAATTCTGTCCTTGTTTCCAGGCTTTTCCTTAAGGAATATATAATATGCTTGATTCTTGATTTCTTCATTCTTCTCTTTGATCTGTCTGAACCTGATTTGAATTTCTGACTCTGTGTTGCCAGGTTCCTTAGAAGAAGAAGGCATATCAACATTTTTTTGATTATCTACCATGACTATATCCTTTTTTTGTGTTCCAATTGTGACATTTTGAAGCTCTTTAAGTGTTTCAGGCACTATTCTCGTAGCTTCATCATCAGTTTCATTATCTTCAATATTAACAACTTTATTCCTTTTTTCATCTGTCAATTTACTTTTCTTGCTGTAAGGGATTATGAATCTTTTGTCCTGAATAGTTTCAGCTATGAAACTATCTTCTTCTCTGCTTCTTTTAAGTGCATTTTCAGTTTCTTTGCTCACTGTAGTGACCTGTGTTTGTTTAACCTCTTTACCCTTTCCATTTTTTCTCTGCATTTCCAATGAATCATCATGAACTAGAGTGTTGAGATCCCATTCAAGTTTGTTAGCATACTTTTCAATATGGGGCTTGGAGTCATGCAAGAAGACAAGTAACTTGCATTTCACTCTTAGTGTGCTTAAAACACCTTGTGGATCATAATTCCACATGAAACTATATGGAAACTTGTATTCTTTCAACTTCACATTGATTTCATTGGCTGCATCTCTATTATTTACAATAAATGGCCCAATTTGATTCTTCAGTTTAAACTGGGTCTTTTTCCTGGAAGCTATAAAATTAATTTCATCTGCATTCAATAGTTGTCTCAAATATTCCAATGCAAATATCCCTGTTGTAACAAATCTGGGTAGTTTATATGGGGCCAGGTGTTGAGCCCCAAGATTGTTCTTTCTTCCATCATACTTCACCCCATTTTCTTTTTTCCATTGTTATCCCAGGCTCAAATGATCAATGAAATTAGTTAAAATTACTTTAAGAATGAATATCATGGCTAACTTGCTAAGTTTTGTGATTTTTCATTTATTTTAACCTAAAACTAGCTGCTGCATCGCATATCTGCATTAGCTGCTAATTTAGCTTTCTTCACGTTTGCCATGTTCTGCACCTCGTGAAAGCCGCACATGGTATATTCCATACCATGTCATCGCAATGGTTACCACCATGAAGAACAATGCAATCGGATGGTTATGCAGAAATACAAAGGAGGTGACGAATAGGACAAGGATGTCTGGAGGTCTCGTCACTTTACTTGCATTTAGAGTTCTAGTACATTTTTATATGAAATAAATGATCCTCAGATATCCCAAGTTCTCATATAAAGATTTGTTATAACGTACTGAAACCGGCGAGAGACGTTTCAGATTTGATTAGATTTCGTGGATTGACTCGTTATATCAAGACCAACATCATGGCTCATTTTTCCTTTAATAAGAAGACAACATTTTCAACGCTAGATTTGATTTGAGTTAATTTCAGCACGTGAGGCCCCTGCCTCCTGAGCGGCTTTACTTTCGTAATTTAGATAAGTATTTTAGTTCTTTTTCAAGTTTTTGAAGTTTGCGTTCATAGTTAATTTCATTAGTCATTATAGCTATACTTGTTCTAAGAAACTCTTCCAAAAAATCATTATAATGAATGGAAAATGGTTGTAGTGTTATAGATTTTATTTGCAAGTCCTTTCATTCATTATCACAGTTGAACTTACTCTAGTAAACTCTTCCAAGAAATCATTATGATGACCAAGGCATGACTGTGATACTGTAGGTTTCAGTTGCTTGTTTACACTAAGTAGCATAGCTGATCTTACTCTTAAAAATCTCTTCCAAAACATCATAACAATGAGTAGGAAATAGTTGTGATGTCTTAGTTTTTAATTGTATGTGTTTTCAGTTTTCATGTTTGTATTCGAATGCATTGAATTTTACAGCCAGGATTGTTCTAACAAGCTCTTCCAAAATACCATTCATGATGAACGAAATAGCCGTATCCTGTTAGACACCACGATAACTTATGAAATTCCAGAAAATGTATTTACCTATGCTCACATGTCAGTTTGATAATGGCTTGTTATTTGTAAGATCATGATCAAAATTTAGTAAATTTAGCGCTTCAGCTTGAAGCCACCGGTTTACATTCCACGTTTAATTGCCATTCATCAGACAGTCAAATTAAAATAAGGTGCAACCAACAATAATGTCTTCATTATTTAAACCTGTTCCAACCCATATGAATTAATAAATCAATAAGAGAGCTAGTCCACGCGCCTTCGAGTGGGTTTTTGCAACCTTTAATACCAAACGTTTCCTTCTAATTTACTTTAAAATATGTAACTTTTGAGTGAGGTTTAGTGGTGTTAAACTAAGTTGCAGAATAGAATTAGGAGCTAGTTTCAAAGTAGAGATCTTATGATGTTACAAATGTTCTTTTCCAAATATGTTTCAACAAACCTTTAATCATGGA
Organism: Pinus albicaulis; assembly: GCA_034641835.2. Taxonomy (NCBI): domain Eukaryota; kingdom Viridiplantae; phylum Streptophyta; class Pinopsida; order Pinales; family Pinaceae; genus Pinus; species Pinus albicaulis. The sequence goes on along the minus strand of CM076578.1, from coordinate 358,166,619 downwards.
TGAGATGTTGTATCATTATAAGTTGATTGTTTAATTGTTTAGTTAGGAGAATTTTTACACTTAGCTGGCCATTTCTCAAGCTCTTCCAAAATATCTTTAATGAAAGAATTGGACAAGTTAAGTTCATGTTGTGATTTATTTTCTTGAAGTCATTATCAAGCTTTGTATTTTGCTAAGTCATAGTTTAGGTTTGGTTTTGTCTCAGTATTTGCATTTGTCATTTTTCATCAAAAAATTAGGCTTCACTCTGTTTTTAACAAGTAGCTTCTTTCCACCAACATTTAGTTCTTTCCCTTGTGAGCATAAAACCATAAAAAGACCAAAAACATCATAAAACACTAAACACAATGCAGTAAGAAACAAACACCTAGGCACATACAGTGCACCTCACTTCAGCAGTTTACCAACCCTGGTTGACAATTAAATGAACTCAATTTAGGAGACTAGGTTGAGCACAAACATTTTGGCGCCGTTGCCGAGGAAGTGAAAACTAGGTAACCTTTGTTTCTTAACTCCCAAAAACAATTATATGCGTAGAGAGAGAGACTCAAGGGGTAGATTCATAAGCAGCAGAAGCAGAATTTTGATTCCTAGAACACCACTTGTTTCACCTAGACCAAGAGCTAGTATACCTTCAACTTAGACCCACATTCCATCCTTTACTGATCCTAGACTTCTAGAAGACCTAAGATCAGATATTCCATTAGAGAAACCTTCCACTTCATCAACTGGACCTGCCTTAGAAGAAGATCCAAAGACTCCTGTTAGGGACACAAACTTTTCCACTTCCACGGGAGAATCAACCATGGCAGAAGAAGGGGGAGGAGGAGTCTTTAATGGAGAACACACATTATTTGGAGGTAGAGGTAGAGGTAGAGGAGAAGGAGGTAGAGGTGCAGAAGGAGGAAGAGGTAGAAGAGAAATGGGAAGCTCTTTTGGGTTCCCTATAATAGATGAAGAAACCAACACAACCATGAAAAACATTTCACCCTCTGTCCTTCCAAACTTCTATGGACTTAAAACTGAAGATCCTGAAACCTTCTTATTTGAATTTGAAATCTTGTGTAGAACTTATGACTACTTACAAGATGCTCAAAAACTTAAACTATTTCCTTCAACATTGAAAGGAGCAGCATTGAAGTGGTTTATGAGTTTGATCAAAAGTTCTATTAGGACATGGGAAGACATGAAACAAGAATTTCTAGAGAGGTATTTGGATTATTGTATGCCGGTCAATCATAAGGAAGAAGTGTTTAAGATGTTACAAAAAGAAGATGAAAACTTGGAAGATTTGTTGGAGAGATTTCATTACAACATCAAAAGAGCAAAAATGGAAAACTTAGATCAAGACACCTAAAAGCTCTTTTGTTGAAAAAAATTAGGGATGAATGGTTGGATATCCTTAACATGATGGGAAAAGGGGATGTATCACAGCTCACATTACCTGAAATATCTGAGTTATGTATCAACCTTTCAAGAGGGAAATCTAAAACTGTAAAAGGTCCAAGAGATCCTGCTCTTGCAAGGGAAAGTAAGTATGCTTCTGGGACAGTAAGTAGGTCAGAAATAGGACATATGCTTGATGATTTCAAATATTACATCTTAGGGAGTCTTAGTGAACAAATAGACACCCTTAAATTACAAAACAAGCAAAAAGCCGAATCTGATGCCTTAGCAATCTTTTGTCCCAAATGTAGAAAGAAACATGCCTTGAGAGAGTTCCCTTTGGATGTAAAAGTTGTAGAGACCTGTATCATTTGTTCTGAAAAACACGAGACCAAGAATTGTCCTTCCCTTCCTGGTCTCAAATCTGTCTTTCAAGAGGAAACTCCTACAAATTCCACAGAATCTCTCAATTTTGTCTCTAGAAGGCCTTGGCAAGGACCTCAAACACATGGATTCCATGATCAAATGTAACCTCCACTCCAGCCAGCGCGCAATTTCGCCTCAATTTAAAAAATCTCGCCGGCAATAAGGAGCACAAGTCCCTATGGAAGATACTTCAAGACCATCGCAGATCCACCATTCTATCCACCATACCCACATTTTTCTCCTCAAAATCCTCAACAACATCATCGTAACCTACTAACAAAATCAACCACTTCCATTACCATTTCCTCAGAAAACAAATCAGTTGCCTGCCCAACCCATACCAAACCCCAACAATAAAAATCCTCAGAACACATACATGATAGAAGGCCAACAATTTACAACTTATTTGATCACTCCTTTAGACCTTAGTGATGTTCAACTTAGGTCTGGAAGAATACTTGAAAAGGAAACCTTCTGTGATCATACAAGAACAAGATAACTCTGAGGAAGATTCTCTACGGGTGAATAAAAGTCTTGAGGAAGACACATCTTTTCAAGACCCAAAAATTAAAGCAAAAAGAACCAATAATTTCAACTCCCGTATTAGAGAAGCCATCAACATCTACTTCTACACCTCCCTTTCCAGAAAGATTACAAATTAATAGAGGTGTAGAAAAACAAATTATGGTGCCTAATTATGATTTCCTAGATGAGCTGAGAAATGTTTGCATTAAGATTCCATTATTACAAGCCATCAAGGAAATTCCAATTTTAGCCAAAACAATAAAGGAGTTGAGCATGAAGAAAACAAGAAAAGAATAAGAGAGACAAAGAAAATTCAACTGGCAGGAAAAATAGCAGACATTATGATGGGTAAGATTGCTATTCCAAAGTATCTAGACCTAGGAAATCCAGTTGTTAAAATTCACATCAATGGAATTGAAATCCAAAACACACTTATTGATATAGGAGTAGCAATCAATATCATGAGTAGGCAAATCATGGAAAAACTAAAACTTCCTAATCTTCTTTTTACACCCACATTATTACAATTAGCAGATAGATATGTGATCAAACCTGATGGGGTAATAGAAGACATTATAGTGTCCCTAGATTCTTGGGAGTAACCTGTGGATTTCATGATCCTAACTCCCAAGAATAATCTAGGAGGGCATTGTATTATATTAGGAAGACCTTGGTTAGCTACAGCTGATGCTTTCATTAGTTGTAGATCTGGTGATATGTACATCTCTGATGGTAGTTCAAATAAGAAATTCACTTTGTATCCTCCAACAGGAACATTATTGCATTTAGATGATACTCAATGATGAGGATGAAGAAGCACTTACAACCTCTTCACAATTTCAGAAATTAGTGAAGATACAAATAATGCCTTAGAAAATCATGAATCTTCTTTAGAATACAAACATGAACAATTCCAAGAAGAATCCAATATTGAGTTTTTTTCATCAAGAAAAATGTCTCTCTATTCCATGGAAGAATTTGGCAGCTCTACAATTGAGATATTTCCAGGAAAAACCTTAAACATAAACAAATACCTAGAAAAATTTAAACAAGAAAAGCTATTCAAAATATTACAGAGACATTCTTCTGCATATGCATGGGAGTACACTGATATGAAAGGGATCAACCCTAAGACTTGCACTCATCATAACTATATAGAGAAAAATTGTAAACCAATCAGACAACCTCAGAGAAGGATGAATCCAAACCTTAGGGAGATTGTTAAAGAAGAGTTGCAGAAATTGTTAAATGTCAACTTTATTTATCCCATTTCAGACAGTCAGTGGGTTTCTCCTTTGGTAATTGTGCCAAAGAAAAATGGTAAATGGAGGGTATGTATTGACTACCGAGAATTAAACAAATCTACTCTTAAATATCATTTTCCCCTACCTTTCATAGATCAGGTGTTAGATACCTTAGCTAGTAAAAAGTACTTCTCATTTTTAGATGGGCTTAGTGGTTATAATCAAATTCAAGTAGCACTTGAGGATCAAGACAAAACCACATTTACCTGTCCTTGGGTTACATATGCTTACTGAGTATTTCCATTTGGACTATGCAATGCACCTGCAACATTTCAAAGGGTAGTATTAGGAATCTTTTCAGATCTAATACATGATTGTGTAGAGGTATATATGGATGATTTCATAGTTTATGGAAACAAATTTGAAGAAGCCTTAGCAAACTTGGAAAAAGTTTTAAAAATATGTAAAGAAGCAAATCTTTCACTTAGTCATGAGAAATGTTTTATGATGTTTACTGAAGGAATTGTTTTAGGACATCACATTTCAGGGGATGGGATTAGAGTTGATGAGTCAAAAGTTGAAGTCATCTCTAACTTATCTATTCCAAGTTGTCAAAAAGATGTTAGGAGTTTTCTAGGATTTACAGGATATTATCGGAGGTTTATAGAAAACTTCACCAAGATAGCATCTCCACTCTTTAAATTACTTACCAAAGACTGTGAATTCAAATGGAATTTTGATTTCCAGTTAGCTTTTGAGACCCTGAAAACAAAAATTTCTGAAGCACCTATTTTAAGGGGACCTAACTGGAAGTTACCTTTTCATATTTCAACAGATGCCTCAGATACAACTCTAGGAGCAGTATTGGGACAAAAAGACCCGATTCCTTATGCCATCTACTATACCAGTAAAAATTTGACTCCTGCAGAGTTAAACTATACTGTAACTGAAAAAGAGTTTTTAGCTGTTGTTCATGCCATAAACAAATTCAGACACTATATAACAGGCTATGAAACTTTTGTTTACACAAATCATTCTGCAATTAGATACTTAATGAACAAATCAATTACTAATGGTAGAGTTATAAGATGGTTATTGCTTTTACAAGAATTCAACATTACCATTATAGATAGGCCTGGAAAACAAAACACAGTAGCTGATTTCCTATCTAGACTCCAAAACATCAAAGATGACACTCCAGTTGAAGATCAATTTCCTGATGAATATCTTTTTGAAATTTCTACCCAAACTCCTTGGTTTGCTGACATTGCTAATTATTTAGTTTCAGGAAAATTTCCTTCAATAATGAATGCAAGATATAAAAGAAAAATCATTTATGACAGTGCAAAATATTCATGGGTTGCTAATGAGTTGTACAAGATAGGTCCAGATTTGATCATTAGGAGATGTGTTCGGGAAGATGAGATGCCTGAGATTCTTAAAGCATGTCATGATGAACCTTGTGGCGGACACTTTGCTGATAAGAGGACAGCCTATAAGATCCTTCATTTAGGATATTATTGGCCATCCTTGTTTAAAGATGTTAAAGAGTATGTCAAAAGGTGTGACAGTTGCCAAAGGGTAGGAAAACCTTCTCCTTCAGGGGAGATGCCATTACAACCTCAGGTACATATTGAACCTTTTGAAAAATGGGCTTTGGATTTTGTAGGACCTATTAGTCCTCCATCAAGACAAAAGAGATATATATTAGTTTGTACTGATTATGTTACCAAATGGGTAGAGGCCAAGCCATTACTTTTTGCTAATGAAGCATCTGTAGTTACTTTTCTTTTTGAGGATATTTTTACTCGTTTTGGTGTCCCAAAGGAAATTGTTACAGATCAAGGAGCTCAATTTACATCAAGGCTAGTGGAGCAAATGATGGAGAAGTACAAAATCAGACATAGAAAATCTACTCCTTATCATCCACAAGCAAATGGTCAAGTGGAATCTACTAATAAGGTCATTAAAGGAATCCTAACAAAGACTATTCATTTACATAGAAGAGATTGGGTAGATAGGCTTCTTGAAGCCTTGTGGGCCTATAGAACTACATGGAGAAACACAACAGGCCATACTCCTTATGAGCTTGTTTATGGAAAGCAAGTTTTGTTTCCCATAGAGTTCCAGATTCAAACCTTCAAAATGGCAGTTCAACTAGGACTTGATTTAACGGAGGCACAAAAGCATAGATTGGAGCAGATTAATGAATTGGATGAGATCAGACAAGATGCAGTTCAGAAAACAAGTCTAGTCCAACAGCAAAGGACTAGATGGCATGACAAGTACATCAAAGAGAAGAAGTTCAAAGAAGGTGACTGGGCTCTCTTGTTTGATTCAAAATTTAAGGATTTTCAAGGTAAATTTCAAACACATTGGCTTGGGCCATATGAAATTGTTGAAATTTTTGACAATGGAGCAGTAAAAATCAGGACAATAGATGAAGAAGAGGTCACTTTTCTTGTGAATGGTCATAGATTGAAGCTGTATCACAAACCACTCTCAAGAGAAGAATTTGTCAAGAAGTTCTAGGAAAACAGTGATGTGAAGTTAATGAAGAAGAATCTTTCTTCTTCATCAACTTGATTAAATTTTCTGAAGCATTTCTTTGAAAATAAAAAAAAATAAAAAAAATAAAATATATATATATATATATATATATATATATATAATAATAATAATAAAATAAAGTATAAACATGAAAACCAATCACTGATTGGCATGTTTATACAGAAAAGATAGGGTGAAAATCAGAGTCTTTCTGACACTCTAACTTTTCCATTTTGTTTCTGCAAGCAGTTGTTACCAAATCATAAGTTCAGATCCATTGCACTTATGATCCATCTCATTTCATTTCATCCCATTTACTTATCCATCCATACTTCATTTCATTCATTCATTCATACTTCACTTCATTCCATATTTCATTCATCTCATTCCATACTTCATCCACCTCATTTCCATATCAAAATTTAAAGTTTGATGTCTTTCTGCAAATGAATAACACATGTCATGAATTTCAGGCCATTTCTTATACTTTTCCACTCCATTTCATAATTTGTAATCCATCCCACTCCATCATTCACTTTATACATATCCCATTATACCATGTTTAATCATTTATCTTCACTCATTCCATATAATATTTCATTTATATTCCAAACCACTCCATTCCATGATTAAAATTCTCTACAGGTACATTCTGCAGCTAAACAGACATTCTGTAGCTAATCATACTTTCCGCAGCCAGACAGTCATTCCGCAGCTACAGATCCTGAAGGCACTGATTAGCAGACATTTGAATTGCAACAAGATGATCTGGTATATCCATGAACAAGCAAAATCAAGAAGGATTATGAAGACTCACAAAGTAATGATTTCCAGAGGAGAAAAAAGCATACAAAGACCACAAAAAGCAGATGAAAAGCAAAGGTAAAAAGTTCTGATTATAATGGCATATCATAAAAAAACTTTAGTATATTTTTAGTTATGAATCATTCGAAAAGTTGTTTTGATTATTTTTATTGATCATGCCAAATATACCCTCCGCAAAAATTTGGATAAAAATCCTTCATTTCAAATTCTATACCCGATCATCATCTAAGCGGTTAAAATGCTGAAGTGATTGATTTTCTCACATCACCCAGCCAAATCATTTAATGATGATTTTTGAATCCATTGTAAAATATCTCCGCGGTATTTTCACTCATTGATTTGTCTTCTTCACCTCACTTCATTAACTTGTTCCGTAACCACTCCCTATTACTCCATCTCATAGCCAACCCTTCATCATTTCATTCTGTAAAACAGAGGTATCTCTATCACTATGAGCAGAGGTATATTAGTTTGAAAATTGAAGCCACTGTCACCAAGAAGCAGAGGTATATCAGTTTTAAATTTGAAGCACTGTCACCGTGAAGCAGAGGTATATCAGTTTGAAGATTGAAGCACTGTCACCGTGAAGCAAAAGGGTATTAATTTTAAGGTTGAAGTCATTGTCTCCGTGAGCAGAAAGAGTACTAATCTAAAGATTGAAGAAGAAATTATGGGCCTCATTGTGAGAACTGAACCAGTAGGCACAAAATACCTGGAAGGATACCCTCAAAGCAGAGAAATGTTGCAACAAGCAGGATGGCTGCAATTCCTTGAGAAATTTAATGGCTTCCACAAAGAAGTTACTAAAACGTTTGCAAGGTCATTCAAAGGAGCCGAGGTTGAAGTTGGAGATATTAATTCACTGTCACAGAGGTTTTTATTGCAGAAGCAACATGATTGCTTAGACATGGAGAAATATGGTTTAAGAACAGAGAATTTCATAATGAATCATGGAAGCAGATCCTCAAATCACCAGGTATGGATGTCACTGTGTTTAAAAAGGGAATTCCAAGCTCTGCATTAAAGAATAAATGGAGAAAAATATTGCTTATCCTACAAAAATTTATCACTTGTGAAGGTAGATATGGTACTTTCTATGTTTACCATATTAGGTTGATAATGCATTTCCTAGAAGAAGAGATTAATTTTCCCTATTTCTTGCTTCAAAGTTTAAAAAAGATGGCTTCAAGTGTTCAAAGGAGAGTCCAATTCCTAGAAACAACTCTATACCATCATGGCTTGGTTAAGATTCTAATTGAACACCATTTAGCCAAAACAAAAGATACTTGGGATAATTTCTTGGTGAGAAATCACTTTGAGGAACCAAAAGAGCCTTCACCTAAACATCAGCCTACAAAGAGAAGCAGAAAATGGAGAGTCTCTAAAATTGAAACTGATAAAGCGATTCAAGATAGCAGTGAAGAAATAATCTCTGAGAAGTTGACTCAGATTAAGAGACAACTTAAGGAAGAGAGGGTAATTAGAAAATTTGCCACAGAAAAAGGAGAGGGACCATCCCAGCCGAGAAGGAGCCATAGACTCAGGGGGAAACTAAGGAAAACACAGATCAAACAAACCGGGGTGATAAACATAGAAGATGAGGAAACATCTATTGAAGAAGATGTTGAAGAAGATTTTGATGAAGAAGCCCCTGAAATTGACCCTGCAGAGCAAGAAATTTATAACTATGTTGAAACATTGGAAAGGAAAGCTTTAGAGAGTAGAGATAGAACCCCTAGTCCTCCACTGTCCAAAATAGATGTGTTAAGAGGAGATAGGTACGAGCTAGATGTACTTAATAGACATATCAGGACTGAGAATGATATTCTGAAGGAACAAGTTAAACTAAAAACCAGTATGAACTCAACCCTGTCTCTACAAATGGAGAAAGTGGAAAAGGCTAATGAAAAGTTGAAAAAGAGGAACAAGAAGTTAATCAGGGCACTTACCAATTTAAGGTTCAAGTTAGTCATCAGGAAGCCCAGAAGGCCTTTAACTTCCAGGCAAAGAAGAAGAAGAGGGTTGGATGTTCTTGCAGAAGTCTCTGAGTTTATGGAATAAGTTGCATGAGGACATGCAAGAAGTCAACAGTGGGGGTATGTTGAGCCCCAAGATTGTTCTTTCTTCCATCATACTTCACCCCATTTTCTTTTTTCCATTGTTATCCCAGGCTCAAATGATCAATGAAATTAGTTAAAATTACTTTAAGAATGAATATCATGGCTAACTTGCTAAGTTTTGTGATTTTGTCATTGTAATGCATTTTGAACTGAAACTAGCTACAGAATGCAGACATTCCGTAGCTAGTTGCCAATTCTGCAGTTGTCTTCACATTCAAGCATGTTCCAGGTGTCCTCTCAGGAAAAGACACACATGGGTATATTCCACATCATGTCCTCAGCATTTGTTGCTCACCATGAAGAATGAATGGAATTCTGGACGTGGTTTTGTACGTGGGAACTCACACAATGAGGCAGACTCCTAATAGGACAAGGACAGTCCAGACGTCCTTTGTCACTTTACGCTGCCATCTTTAGAGTTCTAGTACGATTTTGATATGAAAAGAAAATGATCCCCGTATTATCTCAAGTTTTTTTATGAAGATTTGTTATAAATGTACTCGGGAAACCGAGAGACAAGTTCTAGATTTTGATTAAATTTCGTGGATTGACTGCTATATTTCTAAAGACCAAGAATACTCTATTTTAAGTTATTTTACTTTAATGAAGAAGACATCATTTCTTTGAACGGTTTGAGTTGATCTTGAGTTAGATTTTGTGCTACTCTGGTGGTAGAGGGCCCCTGCCTCCTGAGCAGCTTTACTTTCGCAATTTAGATAAGTATCTTAGTTTGTTTTCAAGTTTTTGAAGTTTGCGTTCATAGTTAATTTCATTAGTCATTATAGTTATACTTGTTCTAAGAAACTCTTCCAAAATATCATTATAATGAATGAGAAATGGCTGTAGTGTTATAGATTTTATTTGCAATTCCTTTTGTTCATTATCACAGTTAAACTTACTCTAGTAAACTCTTCCAAGATATCATTATGATGACTAAGGTATAACTGTGATACTGTAGGATTCAGTTTCTTGTTTACAGTAAGTAGCATAGCTAATCTTACTCTTAAAAGCTCTTCCAAAACATCATAACAATGAGTAGGAAATAGTTGTGATGTCTTAGTTTTTAATTGTATTTGCTTTCAGTTTTCATGTTTGCATTCAAATGCATTGAATTGTACAACCAGGATTGTTCTAACAAGCTCTTCCAAAATACCATTCATGATGAACGAAATAGGTTGTAGAATCCCATAGATTAATTGCATGATAACTTAGTTAGGGCACTCCGGAGGAAAATTGCATTTAATTCATGCTCTGTTATTTCGTTTCAAGTTTGATAATGGCTTGTTAGTTTAGCACTGTTTACTGTAGACTAGTAGCACTCTAGTTCAGTTCTAGCTTAGCTCACTGTATTTACATTCCACGTTTAATTGCCATCCATTGCATAATAAATTGCATTAGTTGTTAAACTTAAATACCACGGCCTTCATTATTTACAAAACTTCTTTTGTTCCAAACCTATATTAACTCATAATCATCTGGACAGAAGATAGTATTAGTCCAAGGTCTGGAGTACTTTTGCAACCTTTTTACCATTTCAAAAACAAGCCTTTCCTCAAAGACTATTTTAAAAGAAAATCTATAACTTTTGAGTGAGGTTTAGTGGTGTTAAACTAAGTTGCAGAATAGAATTAGGAGCTAGTTTTAGAGTAGAGATCTTATGATGTTACAAATGTTCTTTTCCAAATATGTTTCAACAAACCTTTAATCATGGATGAGATGTTGTATCATTATAGTTGATTGTTTAATTGTTTAGTTAGGAGAATTTTACTTACACTTAGCTGCCCATTTCTCAATTTCTTCCAAAATATCTTTAATGAAAGCATTGGACAAGTTAAGTTCATGTTGTGATTTATTTTCTTGAAGTCATTATCAAGCTTTGTATTTTGCTAAGTCATAGTTTAGGTTTGGTTCTGTTTCAGTATTTGCATTTGTCATTTGTCATCAACAGTTTAGGCCTTACTCTGTTTTTTTAACCAGTAGCTTCTTTCCACCAGCATTTAGTTCTTTCTCTTGTGAACATAAAACCATAAAAAGACCAAAAACATCATAAAACACTAGACACAATGCAGTAAGAAACAAACACCTAGGCACATACAGTGCACCTCACTTCAGCAGTTTACCAACCCTGGTTGACAATTAAATGAACTCAATTTAGGAGACTAAGTTGAGCCCAAACACCAGGAGTGCACCATATACTCTGATTTCTGTGTAAATTTTATATAAATACCAGTCCCCTTTTCTACAGCTCTCAGATAGCTGTAGAATTCTCTTTGTCTCTTCATTGATCCTAGGGGTATATTCTTTGTTCAACAGATTCATAGCAGGCACTAAAAACAGGTCATTGAAATCCGTAAAGCTATATTCTCTATTCCATTTTCTTAGAATTGATGACCAGAACACAACTGAATGAACATTTCCCTCTGGATCCACTTTCTGAAATTCAATGGGGAACTTATCTACTTGATAATACAAAAAGAGGTGTAGCAGATATGATGTGTATCTGAAGACTCCTTCTTCTGACAATCTTGACAACTGATAATGCACATTATCTGCAATGAATTTAGAAAAATTGTACACTATGGAAGGAGATTGACCAGGACTCAGGGTTGAAAAAAAACCTAATATAGCCACATCTGTGAACTCATCACTGGTGTATCCTAATATGAATGATAGCATTGAGACTATTTGCATGGTTTCATATGGGAAGTCAAAGGTATCAAAAGGAGGATTAAGCTTAGGGATATCAATTTGCTTAGGACACAAATTTTGAAAGATTTTGAATTTAGAAGAAAATTCAAGCTCTAGATCATTTTAAGTCAACTCCTCTATAGACAATGAATCAGCAGTGGAGTCAGGATTCAGTTGCAAGATGGAATTTATTGACTCATCATTGATGTAAAACATGACCTCTCTATCTTTGTTTACAATGCATCTTTGATCTAGGAGATAAAAGGATTGACATACTATGACAAAATCAGGGGATGGATGAGTTTGAGGAACAATATACTTTGGCAAATTTGATTCCTAGACTGGAATATCTTTGTCACTATTTTCTACAGACTTGCGAAAGCACCAATTGTAAACATCAAGCAAGTTAAATTCTACAGTAGTGTCCAGGATTCTATAATCAAGGTCAACTAAGGGACTATTCTCTAGGGAAGTGACTAGAGGCTGGACTGGCCTGACCACCTCTGTGGAATTTGCAGTGAGTGCAGGGGTTGGTTTGTCAATTTTGGAAGACTCAGGCTGAGGGAATTTTGTAGAGGATTTCTTTTGAGGCTTAGGGCTTCCATTTTTAGCGGTCACTTGTTTCTTTGTCATTTTTAAATTGAACAAAGCAAGCTTAGATGATTTGCTAAGTTATTTATCAGAAACAAGGGCTTCTTGGTGAATTTTACTGAAAAATAGGGTTTCTGAGCTGGTTTTGGATAAAACAAGGGATTTAATGCTCAAAAAATGTGTTACGATCAATTTCAGTAGTGAAAAAGACCAGGGTTTGGGAAAAAGCAGCAAGAAATGGAAATTAGGGATTCTAGGGAAGTTTTGACAGAGTTTCCCCTGTAAAATGGATGTTTTGCTGCAATTTATATTTAAAATTCAGGCTTTTACTGGTAATAGCAGGAATTTTGAAATTCAGTGAATAAGTTTTGAAGAAAAGTTCCTGGAAACCAGTAAAATTGGGTTGAAGACGTTTCGCAGTGGTGCTTTGTCTTCAATTCTATGAAATTGGTTTTTCAAAGGGAAATTGTAGCACTTCGTGGTTGAAATTCAGGGTAATGGGCTTTGAAAAATGGTACTAGTAGGTTAAAAAACATCTGCCCAGGTTCTCTGGGTTTAAATGGTGCGATTTCAAGGAAAAAAGGTTCAGTAATGGTTTCACAAGTTTAAAGCGTAAACAGTGAAAATTTGAACGAAAACTTATAATTTTAATGTATTAAACTGATAGTGAAAACCACAGTTAAATAACATTAAATCATGGTTAAGTGGGTCTGGTTTATGGAATACCGCCAGTGGTATTCGCGCATGTAATTGGTGTTAAGCGGAAATGAGCTTTTCAAACGTGACGTAATGAGATCACGACACGTCGACGCGGGGTGGTTTGGAAAAACCACCCATTTCACGCGACTTTTATGAAACTTTGATCGTTTATCTTTTGAACGTGAAAATGAATAATCACCATCGGATCTGGCCTTAGGGAGCGAACAGTCGTGATTTAAAGGGAAGGTGCAGGGAATTATGACTTATCGGATTCAACGTGGGCCATAGATCTTAGAAATAAAAGAGATCGGACGGTCAAAATTCTACACGATGGGGAGGGATAAATGCATTGAAATGTTGCACAAATATTTCACCGTAGGATTAGATGGATTCTGGGGATCGAATGACCGAAAATGAATCTGACGGGAAAAGCTCAAGTTAAGTCATATATACAGAAATGACTATTTTTAATGAAAAAGTATGTGATCGGGAAAGTTTATCAGGCTTTAACCGAGGTTAGGGAATAGGATAATGAATAATATATTACAGGGAAAAAGGTAAGGTTAAAGCTCTAACCTTAGGTTAAGGGAGTCGGGGGAAAAATATACATGAAATGAGTTTATTTTTGTTGAAGTTTGGTTTGAATAAAACTTCGAGTAATTTTTTTTAAACACGCATAACACATGTTTTAAGTTTTTTCTCGTATATTCTATTATATGGTTAATTAAATCAAGAAGATTTAACTACCATAGGTTCGAGATTACATATAAGGATAAACTTAGCCAAAGGGGTTATAAAGGGGGGGTTTTTATTTAAACATGTGGGCATAAATAACTTTGGCTTAAGTTATAATGAGTGGGTTTTTGGGATTTACTTATATTAAAGGAGTTATATAATAGGAAAAGGTTAGTTGTAAAGGGAGTTAATATATAAGTTAAAGTTAGTATGAAAATAGGACATGGAATACTCAAAACACATATTCATAACAAGTAAAGTGAAATACAAGATAATTTTCATTGATCCTATCACTTAGCTCATGATATAATGTTATTTTGAGGGTTTATTGTGTTTAAGTGATGTAGGAAGTTAGTTAAATAGGAATTACAAGTGTCTTTAAGTAAAAGTGAGATTTTACTTAGGATTTTTCAAGGAAATGAGTGCATGAATGGGAAATGATGTGATTAAGGGATTAATATAGACATTTCACATTTTTAACTGATCAGTCATAGAGCCTTGGGTCCGGTCCCAACAAAAGTCAAGGAAATGCCTTGAGCCTTTCTGACTGATAGTTTAGAATGTTTCATGACTATGGGAAGGGGAAGTTAGTTATTTTGAAGCACATGATAAATGATATTTACATCCAATGAGATTTTTCACCTTCTTCTACCTGCCCAACTTACCATGCTAACATTTTTTCTTCTTTTGTAATAAGGTGCATTTAAGCTACCAACCTTCACAGCATTTATTCTTTCTGAAAGCAAGTAAATTATCTAATCTACACTTATTTCATCCATGAATCCAGATTAAACTGTTGGATTCACTTTATTTCTCTACCTAACTACTGAATTGTTAGGATTAAACTGTCTAACAACTCATTATTCTCTATCTAAAACAATGGAGATTGGAACAATGATAAGTTAAGATTGAACTATTTAACTCATCATGGACTAATGGAATTTATTGACACTGCCATAGTCAAAAAGTAAAAAGTAGTGGCATTTATGCTTGCTCACTTTCATGTTTTATTCATTTTTTCTTTCGTGGTATCTTATTTTTTCTAAGTCCTTTGATTATTATTTTAGGACTTTTTACCCTCTTTTTGATTTTTTGATTTTTTTGATTTAAAAAAAAAATATGTGAATACAACTTGCAGAAGGCAAAGTATGTACAAATTTACAAAATTACCAATAGTCAAGTCAAAAATTATGACCCCTATATTATAGGTTGCTAACATCGACTTCACTTGGGGATGGCTTTTCCTGGTGAAATGCCAAGAACACTGAAATCAGTAGCCTTATCCATTTACCTTGGTGAATTTGTAATTGTCTTCTCAGTTATGCAACAATCATGTTTATGATATGTTATACTGCAAAGCTTAGGGCCTTCTCTTCGGGCTTCAACTTTGTAGATAATATATCCAATCCAATCTTACACTCTGACAATGAATATTTACAATGATAAAGTAAATGGGTCTAACTGTTAAGTGACTTGCAGGGAATAGTAATGTTTCAACATTCTTCCATTCACTGGTCCTTCTTGAAGCTCTGTACCATCCAAATTCCTGATAAAAAAGGAATTGTTTCCTCTGTAACCATATATGACATAGGGTCCCTGCCACAGAAATTCAAACTTCCCATGTTTACCTTTATCCTCTCTTCTTGCATCCCATATTAAAACTTGATCTCCTATGAAAAAGTCATCTTCCTTAACTCTTTTGTCAAAAATATTTTTGATCTTGTCTTGTAAAACTTGTGACTTTTGATAAACTTCATCTTTGGTTTGTTGAAGGTGTATGGTATCATTGATTCTTCTTTGAATGTCATTAATTTCTACATGTGATTCCTGGATAATATTCATGACTGGGACACCCAAGGAAGAAGGAAAAAATGCATCTGTACCATAAACAATTTGATATGGTGAAGTTCCTATGGACTTTTTTGTAGTAAGCCTATCAGCCCAAAGGGCATATATCAGCTTCTTGTTCCATGTCTTTTTATTATCTTGGAGTAGTTTTTTGATGATGTTGACTAAACTTTTATTCGAGGATTCGGCCAGACCATTACCTTGGGGGTAGTATGTTGTAGAATGACCTAAGGTAATATGGTATTTATGGCAGAAAGCAATCATCTTTTTAGATTTGAAAGTAGCAGCATTGTCTGTGATAATTTTTTGTGGGCATCCAAATCTAGACAAAATATTACTTTCAATGAATGAGATAATAACTGAGTATGTAGCTTGCCTAGTGGGAATTGCTTCAATCCACTTAGTAAAGTAATCAGTATCAGTTAGAATCCATTTGTGTTGACCTGAGGATGGAGGATGAATTTCACCTATGAAGTCTAGACCCCATAACTGAAATGGTATTTCTGTGGATATTGGTTTCAGAGGTAATGGTAAAAGTTTCTTTTTACCCTAAAAAATCTGGCACTTATGACAAGAGGTAACAAAATTTTTAACATTCGAAAACAAGGATGGTCAATAAAAACCAGCTCTGAGTATTTTATCAGCTGTGCTCTTCTAGTATAAATGTCCACCATAGTCACCTGCATGAAACTCTTCAAGGGTTTTGTCAGCTTTAGATTTCAATAAACAATTAAGTAGAATTCCAGTACTTTCTCTCCAAAATAATGCATTATTTAAGATACAGAATTTCATTGCTTTTTGTTTGATAAATCTTGCCTTGGTTTTGGTAAGTCCAGGAGGAGCTTGTAAGTTTGTAAGTACAAAGATTATGTCAGAGTACCAGGGTGAGTCTTGATAGACTTCACTGATCGATGGAGTCGCCATCTCTTCCTGTTCATCTACTTGTGCAATGAAATTAATGTCTAAGCCATTGCAATTAGATTAAGCCATCAGTCTGGCTAAAATCTGTCCTTTGATGAGTTGAGTTGGTTTAATTTCTAGATCATATTCAAGGATTGTGGCTATCCACTTTCCTCTTCTGCTGTTTGGTCCATCTTGAGTCAAAAAGTCTTTAACTACTGCATTGGGGACATATGCAATTATATGTGAATGAATTTTATACACTCTGAAATCTTTTATAGCTTTAACCATAGCCAAAGCTTGTTTTTCTATTATGTTGTATTTCAGTGGTGCATCTCTGAGAGCTTTACTAAAAAATGAAATGGGCTGTTCAAAGCCTTTATCATTTTTCTGCAGAAGAACTGCAACTATGGTGTGTTCAGATGCAAAGGAAAAGATTATAAAATCTTTTGTGTAATCTGGCCTGATAAGGACTGGTGCTTTAGTTAAGGCCTATTTGATAGATTTAAAAGATTGTTTGGAATTTACTGTCCATTTAATTGAGGAGTCCTTTTTAAGCATGTTATTAAGATCTTTTATAAGCTTAGCCAGATTTGATATGAATCTTCTTAGAAAATTGATCTTTCCCAAGAATGCTTGGATTTATTTAATGTTCCTAGGTGGTTGAATGTTGGGATTGCTTCGATTCTTGCAGGGTCAATTCTAATACCTTCTTTTGAAATGATATGACCTAGCAATTTGCCTTCTTCTAGCCCAAAAATAGACTTTTTCAGATTAAGAGATATACCATATTTTCTGCATTTAATGAAAACTTGTCTGAGATGATCCAAATGATCATTATTTGTTTTAGAAAACACAATAATATCATCTAAATAAATGACTAAAAACTCATGGATTTCCTTGGCAAAGGAAATATCCATGGCCCTTTGAAATGTAGCCCGTGCATTTTTTAACCCAAAAGGCATTTTCACATACATGAAAGTGCTCCATGGAGTAGTAAAAGTAGTTTTGGTTTGGCCATCTTTGTGAACTAGAATCTGATTGTAATCAGAGAAACCATCTAATAAAGAGATTCTGGAAGAACTTGCCACCCTCTGTAAAATATGGTCCATTTTTGGCAAGGGGTAGTTATCCTTCAAGGACGCTTTATTAAGATTCCTGAAGTCTATGCATAATCTGATTTCTCCTAACTTTTTTCTGGATGGCACTATATTAGATATCTAGTCAGAAAATCTGACTAGTGCAATTATCTTAGCATCAAACATTCTTTTGATTTCTTTTTCAACTAATGGCAACAAAATCAGATTAATCCTTCTGAGCTTCTATTGAAAAGTTTTTTTTATTTTCTTTTAAAGGAATTTTATGTTGAATAATGTCTGTGTTATAAGTTTTTAATTCCTCATAGCTCCATGCAAAGACATCTTGAAATTATTTTAAAAGTTCAATGCATTTATCCTTTTCATCTGACGGTAAGGATTTGGATAGTTTTATTATTCTTGGTTTATCATCTGTCCCTAGGTTATACTCTTCTATGTTAGATTTAACTGGCTCCATTTTTGGTCTTATGGGCACATCATTAGAGTCAAATAAATCTTCTAGAGGAGTTAAACCTCTAGATAAAATTTTATGCTTTAAATCAATCAAATCTATTTCATCTTCAATCAATTCCTCTATTTCTATTTTTTCCATTTCATCAATGTCACTTTGAGTAAAAATAGTAGGCTTTTCAAACTTATGTACATCTAAATTATCCAAATCATCTATTTGACAGAAATTTAAATCTATATTACAAGGCGAATCTATGTTATAGTTGTTATCTATTTGACAATTTTGAAATTCTTGCTCATTATTCAAAAAATGTTAAATTTGCTCATCCTCTGAAAAAATTTGCCAATATGTTACATTATCAGGAACAATAGGCCTATATTTAATCTCAGCAGTGTATTTTTGCAATGGTGAAAAAGGAATTTTACAACTGCTAGCAAAAGTAGCTGAGCAATGGGCCTGTATGTTTTGATCTCGAGGGATAGCAACAAAATTACCTTCTAACAATTCTTCAAGCAGTTCCAATATTGTTTCTCTGTATCTTGCAAGTCTAGGGTTATGAACTGAATATTCAGCGTTGATTTGTTTTATAATTAGTTCAGAATCACTTAAAACTATTATTCTTTTTCCTCCCTTTTTTCTTATAATTTGCAGGCCTAAGATTAAAGCTTCATATTCAGCCATATTATTGGTGCATTTGAAGTTTAATCTAAAATCATGCCCTTAAAAATGACCTGTTTCAATGTTTGTGATCCAAACACCAGCTCCAGCTCCAAATTTATTAACAGATCCATCAAAATCTAGATGCCATAAAGCTTCATGACCTATATACTCATCCATGATTTTAAGTATTTTATCAGTGAGTTCAGTTGGATTTTCATTTTGATCATAGTTACTAAGAATAAAAGAATCAAGATCAGTGGGGGTGGAATAAATTGGATAATTTGTCGGTCTATCTACACTACTGGTCATGTACTTCATCAAAGTTTCTCTATAAAGCTTCTTAGGCTGCCCAAATACTGAGATAGTAGCATAACTCATATCCAGTTGCAGAGATCCCTGCAAATTTTCTCCCCATGAGCGAGAAAGAAGCATGCCATAATTTGGCAGGATGGCAGCTACTAAAACGTCCATGATCATACTCTTACCAGGATACTGGACTAGATTAACACACAGATATTTAATCAAACCAATACATTGAACTTTGGATGAATCAAATGAGAATAGGTCCTTATAAGGTCTGGTTATGTCTAGATTAAGAGTTTCCATTATAGCTTTAGGCATTAAATTATTGGAAGCTCCAGTATCTAACATAGTATTATGTAATATTTGGTCATGTATAGTAAGACTTAAATAAAATGGGGGTACCGACCCATCTGAATGCTCACCATCAACATTGGGACCAAAAATCAATTCAGGCCTATCTTCATTCATGTTAATTGTATCTTCATTCTCATTGACATTCAATATATCAAAAATCATTGATCTATATAAATCATTTTTAGCTAGTTCCGTTAAGGGAACAACTATTTTCAATTTGGATATTTCAGACTGCATATTAAATGTTGGTTGAGATCTAATGGTTTGAATCACTTCTTTTTTGGGAACTATTGTTTGTGATGACTTTTCTTGAGTTTCTACTGTTTTTCCTTTGTTTTGAGCTCTTCTCTTTTCTTCTGTCTGAGTTTCTTGGTTTCTACTATCCTTAACTGTTTTTTCTGGGGTATTTTGGGAATTAGCAGAAATCTTATCAGGTTTAGGGTTTGATATTTTAAAGTCAGTAGGATTCTTTCTTGGCTCAATGACTGGTGTTGAATTGGTGGTTTTGGGAGAATTATCTTTGGAAACATATTTAGAATATTATGCCACCTCGTCAGTAATATCTACAATTTTTGGGCCTTGCTGCTTTTTAGGACTGGTTGGATTTGAACTTTGTTTGCCATCTCTGGGAAGAATTTGCAAGAATTTTGATTTAGAAGTATCAGAGTTCTTTTTATTTTGTTCTTGTTGGTTTGGAGCATTACTCTTTATGGCAGGATCAATGTTTTTCTTTCTCCTAGGGTTGTATTGACTATGAATTTCGTTTATTGCAAAATCACAACCTTGTTTATAATCATAGGATTATCCATATTCTACTTTGAGCTATTGAAGTTCAAAGAGTTCCTGGTCCTCCTGAGTGAGGAAAATTGTATTGTTTTCATCAATCCCCATAACAATTTTTATGTCTTCCTCCTCATCAACACTGTTTTGTGAACTTTCTACAAAGTTTTCTTGAAATGGGGTTCTTATATTCTGATCAGGGGAAGGTTCCTTACCTTTCCCGGGGTTGGTGTTTTTTCTGTAATTGGGATTTCGGATCTGGGATTTATTGTCCCATTGTGGTTTCTTTTCAATTTGATCCAGTTTGTCAACTACTTTTTCTAGTTCTTTAGTAATGAAATCAAATTTAATATCCAAGTGAGATGCTTCCTCTTTAATGGTAACCCTTCTTTCATTTCTCATTCTGGCCTTCTTCGCAAGTATGTTGATTTCTACACCTACAGCGTTTTGTTGCATTTGATCTAATGTATTTTCATATATTTCCCTAAGTTGGTAAGCCATGTCTACATCAAAGCAGTAAGGGAATTTCAGTAGCATGGAATATGGGGTAGGTTTAAGGTCTACAGGAATGGCATTGTATATGCTGTTATATCTTGTGCAGAAGTCTTGGACAGTTTCATTTGGGGCTCTCTTGACAACATCAAATTCAAATAGTATTTGCATAGGATTCTTATTTTTCTCCCATTTATTAAGGAAGGCTCTATGGAATGTAGCTAGGTCTGCTATGCTACCAGGTGCTAAAGCTTTAAACCAAGTTTTCACCTCTCCAACTAAGCTCTGAGCAAATAGTCTCATTTGGACATCAGACTCATATATTTCATAGACTTCCCAAATAATCATTCATTCTAGTAATGTGCTGTTATGCAGTAATTTGTGAAAGATTATCAAACAGTGGAATATATTTATGATAGTTTTGGGGCATGTCATGGAGATTCTGAGGTAAGACCAAGGGAGCATATCGAACTACCATGGCTTGAATTTTAGCTTGACTGGGAGGTACAATTGTGGTAGAAGGGATAATACTGGTTACTGTAATGGATTTACTTGAAGAGCTTCGTAATGGGGATGAAACATAAGTATTATGGCTAATGGTAGTTGTAATGGGTTGGGTAAATTATGGGTATACTAATTTGGAATGCAAGGGCAGCTCAAGGATGAATGGATCGGTTGATGAACTAGCAGTGGATTGTGGATATGATGAGTATATGATTCGCTGAGGCAGAGGCAACTCAAGGCTTATGGGCTCTTGAGGTAAACTGACAGCAGAATCAGTAAATGATGTTGCGGCATACAGAGTTAATATGACGCTGGAAAGACTGTTGTGTATAGTTCAGAGACTGGGGGTTTAAATTTAGACAAAAATTTAGCTAACATAATAGCTTCTTCAATGTCTTTGATTTTTGTGACACTTACCCTTTTAACTGGACTTTTACTTTCAGTTTGATCTGATTTACTAGGAACATAAATAATTTTATGTTTTTCACTTACATAAGAAGCAAAAACTGGATCTAAAACAATTTCTTTTAAATCCGATTCAGATTTTGTCCTAAATAAAGATTTCTCAAACTTCAAGTCAAAATCAATGTCTGATAAGCTAGCCAATTCTTTGGGTAAAGAATCAGCCCTTTTCAGAGGTATTTCAGTTTCAGAACTATAACTTTGTTTTTTCTTCTTTTTTCCTATCTGGTCAGGATTATCTACTATATCTGGAGGATTAGGATCAGGGTTGGATCTAGTGTAGTAGAATTTCTTGGGAGCTAGAATGTTTATTGGGTAAAATACCCACAAACTTTAAACTCAATCTTAAAGTAGAAAAGATATAATTAAAGATCTTCCTTCAAGACTAAACTTAAAATTGGAGAGTGGTTAATCCCCTTGTATGGTCGCCAGTATGTTATCACCCTAGTAATTCTCAGGTTGTGGGATGGGGATTTTTTTAGTTAAGAATGCCAGGGGTAACCAAGAACCACTTTGGGAATTCATGATCTAGCTTTCCTGAGCTCCGGAGAGGGATCTCTCCTTATGATTTAGCTTTGTTTTGGTAAATATTTTAGGCTAGCTATGAGTGAAAAGTAGGGCTTGTTTTAAAATATTGGTGGGAATAAAGAGATTTCAAGGTAAACCAGAAGGATCTACTAGAATATTGGGCAATAGAGTTAACTCTCTAGGCAGGCAGAACTAAGAAATAAGGCTTAGAGATGCAAATGTGCTAAGGGAAAGATAGGTGACCTTCTAAGGCTTTATATAGGCTTGATTTGATGGAATGGGCAGGATCTGAGCTAAAGGGCACTTAAGAATCCTTAAGATACATATAAGAAGATTGAAGAAGGGGATCTAACTAGGACCTAGAGCAATTAAGAATTCTATAGTCCGGTTATCAAGTAGAAAGCATCAAAATGCCAACTAGTTTTGAAACAGGGAGCTTATTATCACTAATCCTGTTTAATTTCTCCTTAATTGATCATTACAGAATAGAAACACATAATATGAATGAATGTAAACTTTAAAGAAATACACTGAAAACAAGGAAAGAACGAGACTTATCTTGTCACCACGAGAATCCTTAGCTATGATGTCTCTAATCTCTTTCCAGTCTGTTGCTTTGCTAATTGACTCACCAACTTCAATATGTCCAGAAAAAAAAAAAAAAAAAAAACTATAGTTGTCTTGAGAAATTTTTATTCACCCTGAATACTTTGAATTGTGAAGTATTTATACATAAAATTGTTTACAAAATATCTCAGAAATTGAGATAATGTTTTAATAAAAAATAGGAAAGAAAACATGATAAGAGGGACAACTACAAAACAATTTTCAAGTTGTTCCCTTCTACAAGAAAAAATAGAACTGATTATTCTAATTTAAACTGATTGTTGATGTGCTGTGAGCGTTGCCGGCAATAGATAGATTTTCTCATGGATGATAGCTTGTAGAGTACTCTTTCTTTTTCATGTTTTGATTTGATACTCTTTATCTCTGCTTTTGACTGTTTCACTGCTGTAATAAAAAATGATCGGCAGTAAAAATTTGATTTAACTGATACACTTTAACCCTGATACACTTAGACACTGAATTTTTCACCACAAGGTAAAAGTAAAATATGAGCTTCCAAGTAATTTTTTATCAAATTCACAGCAGATCTGTGAATTCTTGCCACTGTTCTAAAGTAGGAATCTTCATATTCTTCATCTTCCTATAACTTTCATCAACTTCAGTATATTTGGAAAAATTAGGCTTTACAGTGAACATATGCTTAATTTCATTATCTAAAAAGAATAGATTTTCAAAATACTAAAGAAGTACTTTGCCACTTGGTGATCCTTCTGGCAGTGGTTGTTTGGCTTGTTCTTTTGCATGAGTTCTGATTTTTAGATCATAATCTTTCTAAGGCATCAACTTGTCATTCAATGCATGAATGTCTGGCAAACCTGCTTCTGATAATATCTTGTATTTGGCCCAAAATCTTGAGATAGCCAAATTCATGTCTTTACACTTGTCTTCTAAGTTATTCATCATGTTTCTTTTATTTAGGACTTTCTTGATTTGGAGGATGGTCTCTGTCCTATTAGTAATTTTTAACTCTTCCAACTCTTCCCTGTTTTTGCTGTTCAAAAAGGCTATGAGTTGAAGTGCTTGAGCTGGCTTATTTTTAATCTCTCTTTTAGCTTTGTCAATTTCTGCATTAGCAGCCTATAGTAACTCCTTTTGCTCATAAATTATTTGAATTGAAGGCCATTGAGAGTGAATGTCTTCAATGATATTTTTCCATAAATGATTTTTAATATATTCCGCCTGATCAGTAAGATTTACCTGTGCTTGAAGAATTCTAACCTGTTCTTGCAGTCTATCTGCCCTCTGTTCATGCCCTTTAGATGTAATCAAGGCATATTTTTTGGAAGATTCTAGATTTTTAATAGTTCCTTTCAAATTAAGTATCTCGTTATCTTTAATTGACATGTCTTCCATGGCTCTAATTACGGCAGCTTTGTCCTGTATTGTATTGATCTATGAAGTTGAGGAAGAAGAAGCAGATATTTCATGAGAAGTTATTGGCACTGGAGTGGCCATTACTCCCTGTGGAGCCAAGTGTTCTGCTAATGTGGATGGAACATCAGTAAATACAGTAGGGATTACTATAGGAATGTGAACCTGTTGAGCTTTCTTTAGGTCTTCATTTTCTCTTATGGAAGCTTCCAATTGACTTTCCATTTCTTTTATTTGAGCAATCATCTCATGAACAAGTTGTTTGAGTTCATCATTTTTCAGTTTTCTGCTGGAGAATTTCCTTTGCTTGAGGATTTTCATTTTGGGGAAACTTTAGCTGCTTTCTGAGGGCAGCTATATCCTCATTTTTTTGTTTAATCAAAGTCTTTGCAATCTCCATGTTAGCAGGATCAACTCCTTCAATCACCAAATCTTCTAGTGCTTTGATCCTCAAATTGTTGGCATATTGTGAGGCCTTATCCAATTTATTTGATTTTGAAAGTTGAGCATTGTTTTCTCAAGCCTAATAGATTTCATAGTCTTACTAAAAATTTTAGAATATAGGATTTCAGTATTGCTCCTATGAAATTATATTTGATCCAATTCATGAATAGCATCTGCATCAACTTCAAAATCTATTTTGGAATAATCTACTACTGATTTTGGATCAACCACTGCAGGCTTCAAGAATGACATTACTAATTTATTAGAAGAATAATCAAAGGCTGAAAGAACTCTGTCCTTGTTTCCAGGCTTTTTCTTAAGGAATCTAGAATATTCTTGATTCTTGATTTCTTCATTCATCTCTTTGATCTGTCTGAACCTAATTTGAATTTCTGACTCTGTGTTGTCAGGTTCCTTAGAAGAAGAAGGCATATCAACATTTGTTTGATTATCTACCATGACTGTATCCTTTTGTTGTGTTCCAATTGTGACATTTTGAAGCTCTTTAAGTGTCTCAGTCACTATTCTTGTAGCTTCATCACCAGTTTCATTATCTTCAATATTAACAACTTTATTCCTTTCTTCATCTGTCAATTTACTTTTCTTGCTGTAAGGGATTCTGAATCTTTTGTCCTGAATAGTTTCAGCTATGAAACTATCTTCTTCTCTGCTTCTTTTAAGTGCATTTTCAGTTTCTTTGCTCACTGTAGTGACCTATGTTTGTTCAACCTGTTTACCCATTCCATTTTTTCTCTACATTTCCAGCGAATCATCATCAACTAGAGTGTTGGGCTCCCATTCAAGTTTGTTAGCATACTTTTCAATATGGGGCTTGGAGTCATGCAAGAAGACAGGTAACTTGCATTTCACTCTTAGTGTGCTTAAAACACCTTGTGGATCATAATTCCACATGAAAATATATGGAAAATTGTACTCTTTCAACTTCACATTGATTTCATTAGCTGCTTCTCTATTATTTACAATAAATGGCCCAATTTGATTCTTCAGTTTAAACTGGGTATTTTTCTTGGAAGCTATGAAATTAATTTCATCTGCATTCAATAGTTGTCTCAAATATTCCAATGCAAATATCCTTGTTGTAACAAATCTGGGTAGTTTATATGGGGCCAGGAATGCACCATATACTCTGATTTCTGTGTAACTTTTATATAAATACCAGTCTCCTGTTCTACAACTCTCAGACAGCTGTATAATTATCTTTGTCTATTCATTGATCCTAGGGGTCTGTTCTTTGTTCAACAGATTCATAGCAGGCACTAAAAACAGGTCATTGAAATCTGCAAAGCTATATTCTCTATTCCATTTTCTTAGAATTGATGACCAGAACACAACTGAATGAACATTTCCCTCTGGATCCACTTTCTGAAATTTAATTGGGAACTTATCTTCTTGATAATACAAAAAGAGGTGTAGCAGATATGATGTGTATCTGAAGACTCCTTCTTCTGGCAATCTTGACAACTGATAATGCACGTTATCTGTAATGAACTTAGCAAAATTGTACACTATGGAAGGAGATTGACTAGGACTCAAGGTTGACAAAAAACCTAATATAGCCACATCTATGAACTCATCACTGGTGTATCCTAATATGAATGATAGCATTGAGACTATTTCCCAGGTTTCATCTGGGAAGTCAAAGGTATCAAAAGGAAGATTAATATTGGGGATATCAACTTGCTTAGGGCAAAAAGTTTGAAACATTTTGAATTTAGAAGCAAATTCAAGCTCTAGATAATTTTGAGTCAACTCCTCTATGGACAATGAAGCAGCAGTGGAATCAATATTCAGTTGCAGCATGGAATTTATTGACTCCTCATTGATGTAAAACAGGACCTCTCTATCTTTGTTTACAATGCATCTTTGATCTGGGGGATAGAAGGATTGACAAACTATGACAAAATCAGGGGATGGATGAGTTTGAGGAACAATATACTTTGGCAAATTTGATTCATAGACTTGAATATCTTTGTCACTTTTTTTTTACAGACTTGCCAAAGCACCAATTGTAAACATCAAGCAAGTTAAATTCTACAGTAGGATCCAAGATTATATAATCAAGATCAACTAAGGGACCATTCTCTCGGGAAGTGATTGGAGGTTGGACTGGCCTGACCACCTCTATGGAATCTGTAGTGAGTGCAGGGGTTGGTTTGTCAATTTTGGAAGACTCGGGCTGAGAGAATTTTGCAGAGGATTTCTTTTGAGGCTTAGGGCCTCCATTTTTAGGGGTCACTTGTTTCTTTGTCATTTTTAAATTTAAAAAATAAAGCTTAGACAGTTTGCTAATTCTTTTATCAGAAACAAGGGCTTCTTGGTGAATTTTACTTAAAAATAGGGTTTCTGAGCTAGGTTTTGGATAAAACAAGGGATTTAATGCTCAAAAAATGCATTATGATCAATTTCAGCAGTGAAAAAGACCAGGGTTTGGGAAAAAGCAGCAAGAAATGGTAATTAGGGATTCTGGGGAAATTTTGACAGAGTTTCCCCTGTAAAATGGATGTTTTGATGCAATTTTATATTTAAAATTCAGGCTTTTACTGGTAATAGCAGGAATTTTGAAATTCAGTGAATAAGTTTTGAAGAAAAGTACCTGGAAACCAGTAAAATTGGGTTGAAGATGTTTCGTAGTGGTGCTTTGTCTTCAATTCTGTGAAATTTGTTTTTCAAAGGGCAATTGTAGCACTTCGCGGTTGAAATTCAGGGTAATGGACTTCGAAAAATGGTACTGGTAGGTTAAAAAAGCTCTGCACGGGTTCTCTAGGTTAAATGGCACAATTTCGAGGAAAAAAGGTTCAGTAATGGTTTCACAAGTTTAAAGCGTAAAAAGTGAAAATTTGAATGAAAACTTATAATTTTAATGTATTAAACTGATGGTGACAACCATAGTTAAGTAACATTAAATCATGGTTAAGTGGGTCTGTTTTATTGAATACCACCAGTGGTATTCACACGGGTAATTGGTGTTAAGAGGAAATGAGCTTTTCGAACGTGACGCAATGAGATCGCGACACGTCGACACGGGGTGGTTTGGAAAAACCACCCATTTCGCGTGACTTTTTCGAAACATTGATCATTTATCTTTTGAATGCGAAAATAAATAATCACCATCGGATTTGGCCTTAGGGAGAAAACGGTTGTGATTGAAAGGGAAGGTGTGGGGAATTATGACTTATCAGATTCAACGTGGGCCATAGATCTTAGAAATAAAAGAGGAGATCGAACGGTCGAAATTCTACGTGATGGGGAGGGATAAATGCATTGAAATCTCGCCTAAATCTTTCACCGTAGGATTAGATGGATTCTGGGGATCGAACGGCCGAAAATTAATCCAACGAGAAAAGCTTAGGTTAAGTCATATATACAGAAATGACTATTTTTTAATGAAAAAGTATGTAATCGGGAAAGTTGATCAGGCTTTAACCGAGGTTAGGGACTATGATAATGAATAATATATTGCAGGGAAAAAGGTAAGGTTAAAGTTCTAACCTTAGGTTAAGGGAGTTGGGGGAAAAATATACATGAAATGAGTTTATTTTTGTCGAAGTTTGGTTTGAATAAAACTTCGGGTAATTTTGTTTAAACACACATAACACATGTTTTAAGTTTTTTCTCGTATATTCTATTATATGGTTAATTAATCAAGAATATTTAATTACCATAGGGTCGGGATTACATATAAGGATAAACTTAGCCAAAGGGATTATAAAGGGGGGGTTTTTATTTAAACATGTGGGCATAAATAACTTTGGCTTAAGTTATAATAAGTGGTTTTTTGGGATTTACATATATTAAAGGAGTTATATAATAGGAAAAGGTTAGTTGTAAAGGGAGTTAATATATAAGTTAAAGTTAGTATGAAAATAGGACATGGAATACTCAAAACACATATTCATAACAAGTAAAGTGAAATACAAGATAATTTTCATTGATCTTATCACTTAGCTCATGATATAATGTTATTTTGAAGGTTTATTGTGTTTAAATGATGTAGGAAGTTAGCTAAATAGGAATTACAAGTGTCTTTAAGTAAAAGTGAGATTTTACTTAGGATTTTTCAAGGAAATGAGTGCATGAATGGGAAATGATGTGATTAAGGGATTAATATAGACATTTCACATTTTTAACTGATCAGTCATAGAGCCTTGGGTCCGGTCCCAACAAAAGTCAAGGAAATGCCTTGAGCCTTTCTGACTGATAGTTTAGAATGTTTCATGACTATGGGAAGGGGAAGTTAGTTATTTTGAAGCCCATGATAAATGATATTTACATCCAATGAGATTTGTCACCTTCTTCTACTTACCCAACTTACTTGATCCGGATCTTTGGGGGGAGGCCCCCAAGATCTAAAAAGTTGAAATAGATCTGACAAGATCTGTAAAATTAGAAGGCCAGAAAAAAGAGAGAACACAAAGAAAATAAAACCACAAAGAAACTTGTTTTATTAAAACAGAGAATAACTGTAGAAGCTACATTGTGGCGGACAATCTGTCCTTTTACAAAGTGAGGCTTGTTATTTATAGCCTTTTTTGAGATACAAAGGTGGATACAGGCACACTATGGGTGTAGATACTACATTCTATACTATGGGTAAATCCCATGTGTGGATGAATACCATGGTGGATGTATACCATGGGTCATTTATAATACCTTGCAGAATAAATATCATGGGTGATGAATACCAAGGTCGATGCCATTTGCAATACCAGATGATAACATGGTGAAGGAATACCATGAGTTGATATTTCATTCGGATCATTCCTCCTCTCTACAGCTAGCCGGTCCCCATTGCGAAATTCTCCGCAACCTTTGTTGAATATGAAGAGCCACTAAAGAGAAGGGTTTGGTGTAGTTAACCCATAACCGTGATGAACGAAGATCCGAGGATAGAGATATCCTGTAATGCTTGTGACCAACTGTGATATTAACAGTGTGCGGCCTAGCAAATGGACTTTGATGAAGTGTGGGTTTGTGGATGAACCAAAACCATGACAAATGAAGATCCAAGGATAGAGATACCCTGTAATGCTTGTGACCAACTGTGTGACTAAGAGTGTGCGGCCTAGCAAATGGACTTCGATGAAAATGATTTTGTGCAGTTGACCCATAACTGTGATGCTGATTGTTGATGAAGTAGTAGGTGCCTACATAGCTTGGGGTGGGAGGGCATGTTTCCAAATAACCCAAGCCGAATGCTGCTATGATCAAACTGATGAATGTGAAGCAGATGCCTACTAAAGCGGGGTGGGAGGGCATGTCTCCAAAGGGAACCCGCTCCGAATGCTGCTCCAAATTTAAAATGAGCATAACTCGGTCAATATAACTCAAAATATTTATTATAACATTTTTTTGGAAATGGAATGATCATTTTTCATTTTCTCATGTGTTTGAAACCACTATATGGAGATTCTAGACCCGCAGATTCGCGCTGGAACTGTTTCGCCGTCACAAAATTTCTGAAAAAATAGTTGATTTAAATCAACAATAACTCCAACATCCGAACTCTGATTCGACCGATTTTTTTTTTGAAATTGGGTGATTTTTCAAGAGGAGCTCAGATCTATATCCATTCTTCTAAAAAATTTCACTGAAAATTACAAAAAATGACAGGAGAGCCGCCGTCCATGAATTGTCGTCAGAAAAATTGCTTCCACATTGCTGATTTTGAATCAGCGATATCTCCCTCATCCGAACGCCAATTTGGCCGATTTGTTTTTTGAATTTGAGTGTTTTTTCGAAATTAATCCAGATCTGGTCTTTGTTTTTGCAAAATTTTCACCAAAATTTTCAGATCTGATCTAAAAACTCGCCGCCCAAAAACATTCATAGATTTTGTTGAAGATTGCTGCAAAACATTGAAATTGAAATATGTTTTAAACCCTCACTCCCATGGAGGCGTAACCTGAATCTGATACCACTGATACAAATCTTGGGGGGAGACCCCCAAGATCTAAGAAAATTGAAATGGATGTGACCAGATCTGCAAAATTAGAATGCCAGAAAAAAGAGAAAACACAAAGAAAATAAATCCATAAAGAAACTTGTTTTATTAAAACAGAGAATAACTGTAGAAGCTACATTATGGCGGACAATCTGTCCTTTTACAAAGTGAGGCTTGTTATTTATAGCCTTTTTTGAGATACCATACCATAGGTGGATACCATGGGCCAATACCATGGGTAGATACCACTTACAATACCATGGGTAAATCCCATGTGTGGATGAATACCATGGGTGGATGCATACCATGGGTCACTTATAATACCATGGGTGAATAAATATCATGGGTGGATGAATACCATGGGTCGATGCCATTTACAATACCATGGGTAGATGGATAACATGGGTAGATGAATACCATGAGTTGATGCCATTTTCCATTCGGATCATTACCATGCTAACATTTTTTCTTCTTTTGTAATAAGGTGCATTAAAGCTAGCAACCTTCACAGCATTTATTCTTTCTAAAAGAAAGTAAACTATCTAATCTATACTTATTTCATCCATGAATCTAGATTAAACTGTTGGATTCTCTTTATTTCTCTACCTAACTACTGAATTGTTAGGATTAAACTGTCTAACAACTCATTATTCTCTATCTAAAACAATGGAAATTGAAACAATGATAAGTTAAGATTGAACTATTTAACTCATCATGGACGAATGGCATTTATTGACACTCTGCCATAGTAAAAAAGTAAAAAGTAGTGGCATTTATGCTTGCTCACTTTCATGTTTTATTCATTTTTTCTTTGGGGGTATCTTATTTTTTCGAAGTCCATTGATTATTCTTTTAGGACTTTTTACCATCTTTTTGATTTTTTGATTTTTTTAATTTTTTTACAAAATATGTGAATACAACTTGCAGAAGGCAAAGTATGTACAAATTTACAAAATTACCAATAGTCAAGTCAAAAATTATGACCCCTATATTATAGGTTGCTAATAGTGTGCAAGCATAAATGCCACTACTTTTTACTTTTTGACTATGGTAGAGTGTCAATAAATGCCATAGTCCATGATAAGTTAAACATTTTAATCTTAACTTGTCATTTTTTCAATTTCACTTGTTGTAGATAAAGAATAATGAGTTGTCATACTATTTAATCATGACAATTCAGTATTTAGGTAGTGAAATAAAATGAATCCAACAGTTTAATCTGGATTCATGGATGAAATAAGTGTAGAATTAGATAGTTTTACTTGCTTTCAGAAAGAATAAATGTTGTGAAGGTTGCTAGCCTAAATGCACCTTACTACAAAGGAAGAAAAAATGTTAGCATGGTAAGCTGGGTAGGTAGAAGAAGGTGAAAAGTCTCAATGTAAATATCATTCATCATGGGCTGCAAAATAACTAACTTCCCCTTCCCATAGTCATGAAACATTCTAAACTATCAGTCAGAAAGGCTCAAGGAATTTCCTTGAATTTTGTTGGGACCGGACCCAAGGCTCTATGACTAATCAGCTGAAAGTGTAAAATGTCTATATTAATCCCTAAATTCACATCATTTACCATTCATGCATTCATCCCCTTGAATAATCCGAAGTAAAACTCCAATGTTTACTTAAAGGCATTATAATTCCCATTTGATTAACTTCCTTCATCATTTCAAAGCATTAAACCCTCAAAATTACATTATATCTTAAGTTAAAGTGATAAGATCAATGCAAATTATCTTTTGAAATTCACTTGTTATGTTTATGTGTTTTGAGTACACCTTGTCCTATTTTCATATTAACTTTAATTTATGTATTAAATCCCTATAGAAATGACCTCCTATTATATATAACTCATTTTTATATAATAAACCCAAAAACACACTTATTATAATTTTGGCCAAAGTTTATAATTCCCACATGTTTAATAAAAACCCACATTATAACCCCCTTTGGCTAAAATATATCTTTATATAGTGTCCTACCCCTATGGTAATTAAATCACCTTGGTTTAATTAACCATATAATAAAAATATATGAAAAAATGTTTAAAACATGTTTTATATATGTTTTAAGAAAAAATATCGAAGTTTCATTTAAACTAAACTTCAAAGAAAAAAACCCATTCATTTTTTCATTTTCCCTTACCCGACTCATCTAACCCAAGGTTAAACCCTAACCTAACCCTTTTTTCCCTGATACATATACCATACCCCAATTGTTAACCTGGGTTAAAGCCCTTTTATACCCCTCCCGACCATGTTTCCTATATACAAAGTCTGTTTGTATATAAAACTTAACCATATCCCTTTCTCCATCGGATTGAATTTCAACCCTCCGATCTCCAAATCCCATTTAATCCAACGGTTGAAAATCAACGCGATAGTCTAATACATCTCCATCCCTCCCCCATCACGTAAAATAACAATCGTTGATTTTCTTTTATTTCCAAGATCCTATGGCCCAAAATGAACCCAATGACTTACCTTTCCCCGCACCTTTCCTTTTGATCACGATCGTTCGCTTGTTTAAGCTAGATCCGACGGCGCTAGTTCATTTTCGCGCCCATAAAGTAATCGATTGATGTTTTTGAAAAGTCGTGCGATATGGGTTGTTTTCTGAAACCACCCTGTGTTGACGTGTTCTGATATGATTGGATCGCGTTCGAAAAACAATTTACCGCTTACCGCTCTGGAGCTGCGCGAATACCACCTAGTGGTATTCCGAAACCACTCCCGCCTAACCTTTATTTAATGTAATTTAACTATAGTTGAAACTATGGTTCAATACGTTAAAACCCAATGTTTTCATAACATTTCACCTATTCGCGCTTTTAACCTGTGAAACCT
The DNA here is from genome assembly GCA_034641835.2 of Pinus albicaulis. Taxonomy (NCBI): domain Eukaryota; kingdom Viridiplantae; phylum Streptophyta; class Pinopsida; order Pinales; family Pinaceae; genus Pinus; species Pinus albicaulis. Next base: position 358,133,202 of record CM076578.1, on the reverse strand, counting down.
CCACAGAGCCTATTTTCATCTAATTTTCACCATTGTGTGCCATTACACCTTTGAGAGCCTATGCAGAGCCCTTTTCACCATTTTCAAATCTACCAGTGCCATTTTCAGGCCAGTTTCCTTGCAATTCAACCACGAAGAGCCAAAGTATCCTTTGATAGACCAATTCAGCAGAATTGAAGACTGCGCACAACCGTGAAACTTCTTCAACCATAATTATACCTTTTAAAGGTATTTTTCGTCAAACTTAACCAGAGAAGCTTCAATTTCGAAAAGATAAAAGCACCAATTTTCAATTATTTTCTGTAATTATCTTAATTACCTACACAGAAATTGCAAAAAACATCCAAAGTATAGGGGAAACTCTGTCAAATTTTCCCCAAAATCCATCATTTCCTTTTATGCAAGTTTTATCCATATCCCGGTCATTTTCACTGCTGGAAATGATCATAACCTTTCTTTTGAGCATTAAAAACCTCTTTCCATATAAAACTCTGCTCAGAACCCTATTTTACCAGAGAAATTCTCCAAAATTCCCTTGTTTCCAACAAAATAACTCAGCAAACCGTCTAAGCTTGCTATGTTCAGTTAAAAAATGACAAAGAAACAAGTAACCCCAAATCAGGAGGACCTGTTGATCATCTTAGCCCCTCGCTAATTTTTTAAAAACAAACAGGGGGGTCAATCTATCTTTGAGTTTTCAAGTAATGGTTTCCTTTTGGAAAAACATCATCCTTGAAGCCTTTCATGTTCCCTGCTCTTCAATTCCTTTCCCTCTGCTGTTCTGGAGCAAATGAGCCTCATTGACTGCAAAATTCTGTGCTCCAAGGGCCTTTATTTACCCCTTGTACCTCTGCAGAACTCCTTATTTCACCTCTTTTTCCGTTTTTCCAAAGTTCCCTTTCCATCTCAAAATTTCTCCCTTATCTCTCCTAACTAAGCCCAAAATCCTCTTTAATTTCCACATACACCCTTTGCTTGGCCGTTTTCCCTTTTTCCTCTTTATCGTTCCTCTTCCTAGCCCTTGAAAGGCATTTAAAATGGGCGAAAACCCACTTTCAAACCTTAGATTAAGGGCCTAGCCCCTTTTCTGCAAGCCCCTTAACCACTTACCCCCATACGCCCAAGCGCTAAGACCAAGCGCCAATCGCAATCGGAGTGACAGGCGGGTGCATTTCCCGTGTTACAATCGAAAAACTCCGATGCGATTGGCGTAGGTCTATAAGACCCGTGACGCATTTTACACTGTTGATCCGCCGTTTAGATCGAACGACTAGTGCTTTATCGCACCCCCGCTTGGATCACAATCGCAAAAAACTCCGCGCCATCCCTTTGTTTTCCCCCCGATTGTGATCTCCGATCTAACCCGCACTGTCGATCTGTGACTCCGATCCGACGGTGGAGTGCTAATCGTACTCCCTGCCCCAATCTAAATCACAACATTTACGTGAAGCCCCCCCAATCGGTCCATCGCAAATATTTGCGATGCGATTGATCGCATCGCATGTCCGACTCTTGATCACTCTGATCGCAACTCCCGTCCGATCACTGTCCCTTCCGATTGATCGCATCGCACATCCCCTTGCTTGCGATTACGATCACTCCCGCTCTGGTTTTCGATTGTGATTCCATATGGGTCTCGCCTCACACATCCATTTCATTACATTTCATGCATTTCCTCGCATTTCCGCTTATAACCAAAGTTCCTTGTTTTGCATTAAATTTTTAATGTTTCACATGCATTCCACCAGTAGTCGTATATTATTCGACTGTTCGATCTCTGCCGTTGATATGCGCCTATAGACCATGATCGAACGAACCTTAATGTATTTTTCCATCAAAACCCTATTGTTCCCTGTTTATACCATATCTATGCATAGTTCACACTTATTTCATCCAAAAACATTGATTCATCACCGCCACGCTATTGTTCTTCCGTCCTCCATAGCCACTCCTCCTATGCATGAATTTCATAATTTAGTCCAGTGTTTTGCAGAGTTATCAAGAGGGAAAGGCCTCCATGATTACACAGTCCTTATTATAGCGGTAGGTTTTCACCAATAGAGATATAAATAAAGCGGCAGAGAGTCCAATGCACAGAAAACTAAGCCACCAGGGCAGCTACATCAGCGAAATGTTTTTCTCCATGGAAGGACGGGGTTCCCATACTGTTTTTAGTCTATGTCGTGTTCCAGAGAAGATTTTCCACCTTGATCACTGTTCGGAACTACCAGAGCATTTGTTTCACCAATATGGCGGACTTCACCGTCATTCGCTTCACTCTTTGTTTAGTAACCAGAGTACTACACAATACTGTAGTCAGAATTACATCAGGACCATACCAGAGTAAATGGAAACCGAGGAAGATCACTCTTTCATTCTAGAAGGTACCAGGGTTTAATGCAGAGCATTAAAACAGAATGGGTTTCGGCCCTCTCTTTCTTTTCTCGGTTTAATGTTTCATTTAGTTTTCCACCTACCACCTCTGCTCCTCTTTCAGCTATAAAAACCGTGAAGAAACGCATGGTAAGGGTTCCAGATTCATCAAAAAGTTGTGCATTAGGAGAATTTTTGTATACACTTTGTAAGAAATCTTGTACGAAGGCTCAGAGCCCGTTGGGTCTCAGTGAGGAGGAGTTCCATCTGTAAAGAGGATTCTGGTCTTTGGTATTTCACAGTGTGTAACTTCTCCCTTATGTTTTAATTCAATGTTTCATTCTGTTTTCATCCATTTTATTGTATCATGTTTTGGAATGTGAGTGGCTGACTGGTTTTGGCAAGAATTTATCCTAGTTGATACTCGTGTTAGAATCAGTCAAGTGATTTAAATATGTCTCATGCATGATATACTGTTCCATATACACTTCATTCATATTTCTGCTATACTAGCTTCCTTGGGAGGGTGTTTTTAAAACGCCATTTTCATGTATGGATTCTTAAATTGGTAAGCCCATGACATGGGAGTGTTGTGTATCTGGATATCATCTCAATGACAGCTAGTATCCTCTCACTTTTCCTTACACAGTAAACACCTTCAATTATATATCTCTGTGAAGTATTTCTGAACCGGCCCGCTTTGCAGTAAGTTGTCTCTTAATTGTCTGATGCTTTTGTATTAGAGTTTTACATCTTTCCTCTGCATGATCGCTCTTTCTGTGTCAAGTTTCTGAAGGTTTTGGTCCCACTTATATTTACCTCCCTGTTTACAGGAGATAGCACGAGAGCCCTTTTATTGACAACTCCCCTTTGTTATATCATATGCTCCTTGCTATATAAGATGTCCTAGGCACTGGTCTATCACAACTCTAGGTTGTCTCTAGGAACGACAACATCTTTCTAGCGCTGTTGCCAGGGAACGAAGTTGAGAAATTTTAAAATCCCTGAGCCTCGACAAAATCTAATTCACTCTTCAAGTAGGTGAGTATGGAGAGTTGAGAGTTGCAGATCCCTCACCTTGGCGACTCCACATTTGTTCATTTGATAAATCTATTTGCAGTCTTGGCTCCTCGTAAGCCACACCTGAGGTCAGATACGTCTAAGCCAAAGAAACCTTCAATGTCTGACCCTGAAAAGATCATACATAGAAGAAATTGGAGGGAAATAAAATCAGTCCATTCTGATATTCCCGAATTCTCTGAGGAAGACTTTCCGTCCTCCTCGTCTCAAGATTCTCAATTGCAAATTCCCGACCCCACTGTCGGAGATACCGATTACTATTCAGATAGTCCACCCCGAGGAGGTGTCCAATTTAAAGACAGTCTTCATCCTACTCCTGAGGTTGAAGAGGTCAAGGAAGTCACTGAAGTATCTGCTGTTAACAGACCCTTGTTCCCCTCAACCCCTCAAGTTGCAGTCGAGTATATTCCTATTGTTATTCATACTCCACTTCCACCTCCTCCTCCTCCTCTTACTCATCAAACTATTGCACTACCTCCACCCCCTCCTATGGCAAATGTTCCAGCCTTATTTTTGAATAAATATGCTCCCCTGGCATTACCCCAAGTGTTGAATGATATGCCCCAGGATTATCTAAAGATCTTGCCCAGATTCAATGGGGAAAATGAAATTGATGCTCAAAAACATCTTGAGACTTTATTCTCCTTTGCATAGAACTTTAATGTTGAACATTTAGATGTGGTCTTAAGACTGTTTGTGCAATCTTTAGATGGTGAAGCTCGAAAATGGTTTAAGACTTTGGCGGGTCGTTCTATTACCACTTGGGATAATATGGAAGATACGTTTCTCAGAAAATGGGGGGAGAATAAAGATCATGGACAATGTCTTACTGAGTTTAATACACTCAAGAAAAGATATAATGAAGGGGTGTCAGAATTTATCAAGAGATTTAATAAATTATATTTTAGCCTGCCTGCTGACATGAAACCCCATCAAACTGCTACTAAAGTTGTTTTTGTAGCAGCCTTTGATTCAAACTTTGGTTTCTCTCTCAGAGAAAGAAAGCCTGCCACCCTAGATGATGCTTAGACAAATTCTCTAGAGTTGGAGGAAAATTTTGCTTCCACTGGTAAATCAAAGGGAAAAGCTGAACAGGATACTAGAAGAAGGGGCAAAGAGGAGGTATCTACCTCTAATCAGGACCGAGACTCAGACAGAATGGAAGAAATGAACAAAATTATCAAGAAAATTTATAGTCAGCTGGGTAAACTTGATTTCGGGGCCAAGACTTCAAATTCCAAGAATTTACAGAATGCTCCAAACAGGGGTTATAATCCCTAGTATAGGAAACCACCCCTGCAAATATTACAAAAAGAATGGAAGGAGCAACAAGATCAGGTACCACACCCATTGTACTTGGAGGGTCCAGTAGATAACCCTATTGAAGATGCTTCCTATGAGCTAGAGGATGAAAATCTTGCTTTTTCAAATAATGATGAGGTAGAATGCCCATTGCAAGATAGTGATGGAACCAAGTCCTCATTACAAGAAGAAGGAAAATCTAGAGACACAGAAGACTCAGAAATTGATTACTGTTGTAAACAATTTGCTAATTTCATGCAAGCACAATTCAATAGAAAATATGATCTCAGATTCTCTAGAAAGAGGACTCGTACTCAAGACCAAGAAGAAGAAGCAACACTTCAAAAGGATGCACCTGCTCAGAAGGAATCAACAGTGCAAAAAGTCACAGACAAGGGTAAGAGTCCTCTAAACAAACCTTTGCAGTCTAATGATCAAATTCCTTCTTCTTCAAAAGTAGTCACTTCCCCTAATGCCAAATCTGTGTCAAAAGAAGCCAAACCCCCAGCTGAAAATAAAGAGTCAAAAGAAGTTGTAATAGAAAAGTCTTCTCCTATTTTCAGTCTGCAAAAGGAACTTGAAAAAGTCAAAATTCCAGTCCCCTTGACTGAACTATTAAAGCAACCTGCATATCAATCCCAAGTCACCTCATTCATGCTCCCTCCAGAAGCAACACTCACTTCGAATAGCCTCAACCTTCAAGAAGAAATACCCATGGTTGTCTTTGGTCCACATGTTGAGGAAATAGATGCTTCTACTCCTCCCTTTTATGTGTCTCTAGTGATTCATGACCTGCTATTACATAATTGTCTGTTAGATTCTGGAGCTTCCCATAATCTTATACCTTTTTTAGTCATGGAACAACTAGGATTACAAATCACCTGGCCATACAAGGACCTCTATTCATTTTACTCCAAAAGAGTTAAATTCTTGGGGATGATCAAGGATTTGGTGGTTAATTTGGCCCAAATCCTAGCTAAAAGTGTGGTAATGGACATCGTGGTGGCTAACATCCCAGCTCATTTTGGTATGTTGCTGTCAAGGTCATGGGGAACAAAAATCAGTGGATCACTCAAGATGGATTTAACATATGCCACTATCCCAGTTTTCGGTGGCCAAGAGAGGAGATTGTATAGGGAGACTAGATTTGTCAAGATGGTGACTATGGCTGAAAACTCTGTAAATTCACCAGTCTACAGTAAGGAAGGAGATTTTTCATGCTTTATGCTGGAAGAAGATCAAGATTATGCTCATGAACCATCTTTCTTTCAATCAATACTGAACAATCCGCAGAAAGCCATGAAGCAGGAATCTGGACACTCCATTTTGATGGGGAAAATTCAAAGGAAGGTAATGGGGCTGGAATATTATTGATTTCTCCTACAGGAAGGTGAGTTCCATTGTCCTTAAAGCTAGAATATGAAGCCACCAATAATGTGGCTGAATATGAAGCACTTCTGTTAGGATTGCAGACAGCTAGGAACATGAAAATACAAAGCTTAAAAGTTCTGGGAGATTCAGAGCTGGTGGTTAGACAAGTCAGGAATCAGTGTCAGACCAAACATCCTAGGCTAAGGGCCTATAGGAATGAAGTTTGGGACATGGTAGAAAATTTCTTCTTGGCGTTCAATATCCAGTTCATGCCCCGAGAACAGAATAGGATGGTTGATTCCCTTGTTGTAGCTGCTAGTACATTTCGACCACCTCAGAACCCTCTTTTAAGATATGAAGTTGAGGTGCGTTATCGACCATCAATCCCAGATAACATCAAACATTGGCAGGTATTTGAAGATGAAGAGATTCCTAGAAACAGTGGGAGAATTATCCAATATGGAGATTGATGCTGATGAAGAAGAGGTTGAGTCTGAAGATACCTCAGAAAGAAATTGGGAGAAGAAAGTGGCAAGTAATAAAGTGTTGCAGTTAAAGGGAAACATAATACCTAGAGGAATAGTGCCTCTAGAAAGATTATTTGATAAGAATGATGTTCCATTGTAGCCAAGCAAAGTGGTAGAAGAAAATCAGGTATAAGACCTGAATCTTGGTACTGAGGCTGACCCCAAAATTGTAAAATTGTCCAGGAAGATCCCTGGAGAATATAAAAAAGCTATATCAGAAATTATTTCAGTCTTACAAATATTTGTTTGCATGGTCCTTTCAGGACTTGAAAACCTTTGATATCAGTATTATGCAGCACAAAATTCCACTGAAGGGAGATGCAAGGCCCCATAAGCAGAAGCTCAGACAAATCAATCCCCTGCTGCTGCCTTCTATTGAGAAGGAAATCAAGAAGCTGCTAAAAGCCAAAATAATTGTACCACTGAGGTACTTTGAATGGGTGGCAAACCTTGTCCCTGTACGAAAAAATAATGGAGAAATAAGGCTGTGTGTGGATTTTAGAAATTTAAATAGAGCATCCTTAAAGGATAACTATCCACTACCTAAGATGGATCACATCCTGCAGAAAGTAGTTGGAGCTTCTAGGATGTCAATGATGGATGGATTCTCTGGTTGTAACCAGGTGGTTGTACTTCTAGAAGATCAAAAGAAGACTGCTTTCACCACACCATGGGGGACATTTATGTATGCCAGGATGCCTTTTGGATTGATTAATGCAGGGGCCACTTTTCAGAGGGCAATGGACATTGCTTTTGTTGGGGAGCAGGATAAATTCTTGGTTGTCTACCTCGATGATATCACCACATTTTCCAAGAATGATACTGAGCACATCGAGCATCTGCGTAGAACTTTTGAGAAATGCAGAAGGTATGGTCTTTCCCTTAATCCTCAAAGGCCTTTATTTGCTTTAGAAGAGGGTAAACTTTTGGGACACATCGTGACTAAAGATGGGGTGCAGATAGATACTAAGAGGGTAGAGGTTATAAATAGTATTGCTTTTCCTAGAAATAAGAAATAGGTACAGGTATTCCTAGGGCACATCAATTTCCTGAGAAGGTTTATTCCTAGCTATGCTGAAATAGTTAGGCATATAACTGACATGCTGAAGAAAGATAATGAAGTTAAATGGTCCCAGGAATCACGAGAGGCATTTACCAGAATAAAAAATGCTTTTGCAGAAGCCCCTGTGCTAGCTAGACCAGATTATGATAAACCTTTCATGATTTTTTCTTTTGCATCACCTCATACAATAGCAGGAGTTTTATTGCAGAAAAATGCGGAGGGGTATGAGCAGCCTATTTCCTTTTTCAGTCAGGTGCTCCGTGATGCAGAATTAAAGTACAATATATTGGAAAAGCAAGCATACACCCTAGTGAAATCCCTCAAAGCATTTCACGTATATATCTTACAGTCCCATATCACTGCATTTGTGCCTGCAACTGCTGTAAAAGATATTCTTATTCAGGGGGATAGTGAAGGAAAAAGGGGTAAGTGGATTGCTAAAATACAGGAATATGACTTAGACATCCACCCTACTAAGCTGATCAAAGGATAGGGGCTTGCTAAAATGTTATCTGAATCAAAATATCAAGCTTTGGGCATAAATTTTTCCATTATAGCAGGCAAGGAGTCTGAAGAGAAAGAAGAGCGACAGGGAATTGGGGTACCTACTCCAGAAATACATGTAAAGTACCTCACCAGTTAGTGGTACAAAGAGATAGTAGAATATCTCCTCACACTCAGCTGCCCACCAAGCTGTGATAAAGCTAAATACATAACACTGAGATTGAAATCCCAGAAGTACATAGTCACCAATGGCCGATTATATTGGCGTGATCCCTCGGGCATCCTACTCCTGTGTCTCACAGAGGATGAAGTAGAGATTATAATGGCGGAATTTCATGAAGGAATCTGCGGAGGTCATTACATCTGGAGGGCCACTGCTCACAAAATACTGAAGGCTAGTTTCTATTGGCCCAAACTATTTGGAGATGTTTTTGCGTGGGTCAGAGCTTGTGAGAAGTGCCAAAAATTTGCTGAAAGACAGAAGTTGGCAGCTCTGCCTTTGATTCCCGTTCATGTGAATGAACCATTTCAGCAGTGGGGAATAGATTTTATAGGAGAGGTACACCCGCCCTCAAGTGGACAATATAAATGGATATTAACGACCATAGATTATTTCAAAAAATGGGTGGAAGCCATACCTGCAAGGAATGCTACAGATGCAGTAATAATGAAATTCATGGAAGAGAATATCATATCCAGGTTTGGCTGTCCTGCTAAGATAGTGACTGATAACACCCAGGCTTTCAAATCTAAAAAAATTGTGAGTTTCTGCCAGCAGTATAATATTACACTTACTCACTCTACAGCTTACTATCCACAGGGAAATAGCTTGGCAGAGTCTTCAAATAAAACTCTAGTGAGGGCCCTGAAGAAGACTATTAATGAAAACCAGAAAAATTGGGATTCCTAGCTGAAGTTTGCTCTGTGGGCCAATAGAATCACCAACAAGAGAGCAACTGGAAAATCCCCATATGAGTTGGTATATGGGAGGGCAGCAGTATTTCCTATTCAATTAGCCCTACCAGTAGCTCGATTCATGCAGGAAAGTTAGGAGGAGCCTGATGATATGACCAGGCGAATAAATCAACTGGTGGAATTGGAAGAAACATGCAATCAGGTAAATCAAAGGCTGACAGAGTACCAGGAGAAGATGAAATACCTTTTTGATCAGCATGCTAAGGACCAGAATTTGCAAATTGGTGATCTAGTGCTCAGATGGGACATCCGATAGGCTGAAAAAGGAAAACATGGTAAATTCGATCCGCTCTGGTTCGACCCTTTCAAGATTGTGGAGCAGGGAGGTAACAATACTTTCAAGTTGGAAAATTTACAGGGTGAATTGCTTGATGCCCCTGTGAATGGTCAGTTCCTTAAGCCCTAATTTTAGTTCTGATTTAGGCAAAGACAGCCTGATGTATTATATTGTATATTAGTTTCCTGTTTCATTTTTTTTGGTTTGAATAATGTGGGTATCGTGATGAATCATGAAGTTAAAAAGCAGAAGGGTTGAAGAGCAAAATTGACACAAAAATAGTATCTGGTGGTCTGCGAAGTTCTCGACACGTCCAGGGATGAACGTGTCGTCCCCAAGTGGAGCCAATGTTGATCATCTTAGCCCCTCGCTAATTTTTGAAAAACAAACAGGGGGGTCAAGCTGTCTTTGAGTTTTCAAGTAATGGTTTCCTTCTAGAAAGACATCATCCTTGAAGCCTTTCATGTTCCCTGCTCTTCAATTCCTTTCCCTCTACTGTTTTGGGAAGATGAGCCTCATTGACTACAAAAAGTGTTGCTCCAAGGGCCTTTATTTACCCCTTGTACCTATGCAGAACTCCTTATTTCACCTCTTTTTCCCTCTTTCCAAAGTTCCCTTTCCATCTCAAAATTCCTCCCTTATCTCTCCTAACTAAGCCCAAAATCCTCTTTAATTTCCACATACACCCTTTGCTTGGCCATTTTCCCTTTTTCCTCTTTATCATTCCCCTTCCTAGCCCTTGAAAGGCATTTAAAATGGGCGAAAACCCACTTTCAAACCTTAGATTAAGGGCCTAGCCCCTTTGCTGCAAGCCCCTTAACCACTTAGCCCCATATGCACAAGCGCTAAGACCAAGCGCTTAAGTCTTAAGCGCCAATTGCAATCGGAGTGACAGGTGGGTGCATTTCCCGTGTTACAACCGAAAAACTCCGATGCAATTGGCGTAGGTCTATAAGACCCGCGACGCATTTTACACCGTTGATCCTCCGTTTAGATCGAACGACCGACGCTTTATCACACCCCCGCTTGGATCGCAATCACAAAAAACTCTGCACCATCCCTTTGTTTTCCCCCCGATTGCGATCTCCGATCTAACCCACACCGTCGATCTATGACTCTGATCTGACGGTGGAGCACTAATCGTACTCCCTACACCAATCGCAATCACAACATTTACGTGAAGCCCCCCTGATCGGTCAATCACAAATATTTGCGATGCGATTGATCGCATCGCATGTCCAACTCCCGATCGCTTCGATCGCAACTCCCCTCCGATCACTGTCCCTTCCGATTGATCGCATCGCACATCCCCTTGCTTGCGATTGCGATCACTCCCGCTCCGGTTTCCGATTGTGATTCCATATGGGTCCCACATCACACCTCCATTTCATTACATTTCATGCATTTCATTACATTTCCGCTTATAACCAAACTTCCTTGTTTTGCATTAAATTTTTAATGTTTCACATGCATTCCGCCAGTAGTCATATATTATTCCACTGTTCGATCTCCGCCATTGATCTGCGCCTATAGACCATGATCGAACGGCCCTCAATGTATTTCTCCATCAAAACCCTATTGTTCACTATTTATACCATATCTATGCATCTTTCACACTTATTTCATCCAAAAACACTGATTCATCACCGCCACGCTATTGTTCTTCCGTCCTCCATAGCCACTCCTCCTATGCATGAATTTCATAATTCAGTCTAATGTTTTGCAGAGTTATCAAGAGGGAAAGGCCGCCATGATTACACAGTCCTTATTACAGCGGTAGGTTTTCACCAACAGAGATATAAATAAAGCAGCAGAGAGTCCAATGCAAAGAAAACTAAGCCACCAGGGCAGCTACATCAGCAGAATGTTTTTCTCCATGGAAGGACGGGGTGCCCATACTGTTTTTAGTCTATGTCGTGTTCCAGAGAAGATTTTCCGCCTTGATCCCTGTCCGGAGCTACCAGAGCATTTGTTTCACCAATATGGCGGACTTCACCGTCATTCTCTTCACTCTTTGTTTAGTAACTAGAGTACTACACAGTGCTGTAGTCATAATTACATCAGGACCATACCAGAGTAAATGGAAACCGAGGAAGATCACTCTTTCATTCTAGAAGGTACCAGGGTTTAATGCAGAGCATTAAAACAGAATGAGTTTCAGCCCTCTCTTTCTTTTCTCGGTTTAATGTTTCATTTAGTTTTCCACCTACCACCTCTGCTCCTCTTTTAGCTATAAAAACCGTGAAGAAACGCATGGTAAGGGTTCCAGATTCATCAGAAAGTTGTGCATTAGGAGAATTTTTGTATACACTTTGTAAGAACTCTTGTATGAAGGCTCAGAGCCCGTTGGGTCTCAGTGAGGAGGAGTTCCATCTGTAAAGAGGATTCTGGTCTTTGGTATTTCACAGTGTGTAACTTCTCCCTTATGTTTTAATTCAATGTTTCATTCTGTTTTCATCCATTTTCTTGTATCATGTTTTGGAATGCGAGTGGCTCATTGGTTTTGGCAAGAATTTATCCTAGTTGATACTCGTGTTAGAATCAGTCAAGTGCTTTAAATATGGCTCATTCATGATATACTGTTCCATATACACTTCATTCATATTTCTGCTATACTAGCTTCCTTGGGAGGGTGTTTTTAAAATGCCATTTTCATGTATGGATTCTTAAATTGGTAAGCCCATGACATGGGGGTGTTGTGTATCTAGATATCATCTCAATGACAGCTAGTATCCTCTCACTCTTCCTTACACAGTAAACACCTTCAATTATATATCTCTGTGAAGTATTTCTGAACCAACCCACTTTGCAGTAAGCTATCTCTTAATTGTCTGATGCTTTTGTATTAGAGTTTTACATCTTGCCTCTACAGGATCACTCTTTTTGTGTCAATTTTATGAAGGTTTTGGTCCCACTTATATTTACCTCCCTGTTTACAGGAGATATCACGAGAGCCCTTTTATTGATAACTCCCCTTTGTTGTATCATATGCTCCTTGCTATGTAAGATGTCCTAGGCACTGGTCTATCACAACTCTAGGCTGTCTCTAGGAGCGACAACATGACCAGAACCTTAGAAGAAAGCCTATGCTAAAATCCCTCAGCCTGAGTCTTCTAAAATTGACAAACCAAGCCGTGCACTCACTACTGATTCCACAGAAGTTTTCAGGCCTGTCCAACCTCCAGTTACTTCACAAGAGAATAGTCCTATGGTTGACCTTGATTACAGAATATTGGACCCTTCAGTAGAGTTCAATTTACTTGATGGCTATAACTGGTGCTTTGGAAAATCTGTAGAGAAAGGTGATAAAGATATACCATTCTGGGATTCCAATATGCTAGAATACAGTGTTCCTCTTACTCATTTAGCCCCTGATTTTGTCATATTGTGTTATTCTTATTATCTTCCAAACCAAAGGTGCATTGTCAATAAAGACAAAGAGGTCATATTTTATGTCAATTCAGAATCAATAAACTCTATGCTGCTTCATTATCAATTGAGGATTTAACTCAGCTTTACTTAGACCTTGATTTTGCTTCTAAGTTCAAAGTCTTCCAAACTTTTGTCCTAAACAAGTCGATATCCCTAAGCTCAATCCTCCATTTGATATTTTTGATTTTTCAAATGAAACCAGACAGATTGTCTCCATGATATCATTCATACTGGGATATAAAAGTGATGAATTCACTGATGTTGCTATCCTAGGTTTTCTGTCTACTCTGAGTCCTGGCCAATCTCCATCCATTGTGTATAATTTTGCCAAGTTCATTGCAGAAAACATGCACTACCAATTATCCAGATTGTCAGAAGAAGGAGTTTTTAGATATACCTCATATCTACTTCATCTCTTTTTGTATTATCAAGCAGACAAGTTTCCTATTGAGTTTCAGAAGATAGATCCAGAAGGGAATGTACTTTTAGTTGTGTTTTGGTCATCAATTATGAGAAAATGGAATAGGGAATACAACTTTGCAGACTTTGCAGACTTTTTTTTAGTACCTGCTATGAATTTATTGAATAAATAATAGACCCCTAGAATTAATGAAGAAAAAAAGAGAATCCTACAGCTATCTGAGAGCTGTAAAATAGGGGATTGGTACTTATACAAGAGTTACACAGAGATTAGAGTATATGGTGCACTTTTGGCCCCATATAAATTGCCAAGATTTTTTACAACAAGGATATTTGCTTTAGAATATTTGAGGAAGTTGTTGAATGCAGATGAAATCAATTTCATAGCTTCTAGAAAAAAGACTCAATTCAAACTGAAAAATCAAGTTGGGCCATTTATTGTAAACAACAGAGAAGTAAAAAATGAAATTAATGTCAAGTTGAAAGAATATAAATTCTCATACATCTTTATGTGGAATTATGATCCTCAGGGAATTTTAAGCATAATAAGATTGAAATGCAAATTGTCTGCTTTCTTGCATGATCCAAAGCCTCAAATTGAAAAATATGCCAATAAACTTGAATGGGAGCCAAATACTTTATTTGATGATGAATCACAGGGAAAGGAGGGAAATAATGGAAAGGATAATCAGGTTGATCAAACACAGGTGGTTAAAGTTAACAAATAATCTGAAATTCTTCATAAAAGAAGCAGAAAAAGAAGATAGTTTCACTGTTGAGACTATTCAAGATAAAAGATTCAAAATTCCCTACAATAAGAAAATTAATTTGACTAATGAAGAAAGGGATAAGGCTATCAATGTTGAAGGAAACAATGGTCATGAAATTGATGATGAAGCAACAAGGATAGTAACTGAAACAATCAAAGAGCTTCAAAATTTCCAACTTGGAGCATAGCAGAAAGACACAGTCATGGTGGATAAACAAACAAAGGTTGATATTCCATGTTCTTCTAAGGAACCTGACAACACAGAGTCTGATATTCAAATCAGGTTCAGACAAATTAAAGAAAAGAATGAAGAAATCAAAAGTGAAGCATATTCCAGGCTCTTTAAAGAAAAGCCTAGGAATAAAGATGGACTCCTTTCAACTTTTGATTATTCTTCAAACAAATTGGTTATGTCATTTCTCAAGCCCTTGATTATTCTGCAAAAAAATTGGTTATGTCATTTCTCAAGCCCACAATGGTTGATCCAAAAGCAATTGCAGATTATTCAAAGATAGACCTTGAAGTTGATGCAGATGCTGTCCACGAATTGGACCAAATAGAATTTCATAGGAGCAATACAGAAATGCTATATTCTAAAATAGTCAATAAGACTATGAATTCTATCAGGCTTGAGAAAACATTGATAAACCTTCAAACTCAAATGAAATTGGATAAAGCCTCATTATATGCCAATAACTTGACGATAAAAGCATTAGAAGACTTGGTGATTGAAGCAGGAGCTAATCCAGCTAACATTGAAGTTTCAAAGGCTTTAATCAAACAGAAAAATGAAGATATAGTTGTCCTTAGAAAACAGCTAAAATTGCCTCAAAGTGAAAATCCTCAGGCAAAAGAAATACTTCAGCAGAAGACAGAAAATGATGAACTAAAAAAACTTGTTCTAAAGATGATAGCCCAGATAAAGGAAATGGAAAGCCAAATAGAAGCTTTCATGAAAGAAAATGAAAATCTGAGAAGAGCTCAACAGGTCTTTATTCCTACAGTGATCCCAACTGTAAGTACAACTGTTCCATCTACATTAGCAGAACACTTGGCACCACAAGGAGCATTGGCAACTACAGTGCCAATCACTTCTCATGACATCTCTGACTCTTCTTCATCAACCTCACAAATAAACACAATAGAGGACAAAGCTGCAATAATCAGAGCCATGGAAGATATGTCTTTGAAAGATAAAGAAATACTCAGTTTGAAAGGCACCATTAAAAATCTGGAAACTTCTAAAAGAGATGCCTTAATTACTTCCAAAGGGCATGAACAGAGGGCTGATAGATTACAAGAACAAGTAAAAATTCTTCAACAACAGGTGAATCTTATAGATCAGGTTGCATACATAAAAAATCATTTATGGAAAAAAATCATTGAAGGCATTCACTCACAATGGCCTTCCATTTAGATAATATATGAGCAGAAAGAGTTTCTACAGGCTGCAAATGTAGAAATTGATAAAACCAAGAAAGAAATTGAAAATAAGCCACCACAAGCAGTTCAACTCATAGCATTTTTTAACAGCAAAAATAGGGAAGAATTAGAAGAGCTGAAAATTGCTGACAGAACAAAATCCATCCTTCAAATTAAGAAAGTCCTGAATAAGAGAAACATGATGAATAATTTGGAAGACAGGTGTAAAGATATGAACTTGGCCATCTCAAGATTTTGGGCCAAATACAAAGTATTATCAGAAGCAGGTTTACCAGACATTCATGCATTGAATGAAAAATTAATGCCACAGAAGGATTATGATCAGAAAATCAAATCTCATGCTAAGGAGCAAGCTAAACAACCTTTGCCTCAAGGATATCCAAGTGGCAAAGTACTACTTCAATATTTTGAAAATTTATTCTTTTTGGAAAACGAAATCAAGCATATATTCACAGTAAAGACAAACTTTGCTAAATATAGAGAGGTTGATGAAAGTTACAGGAAATTAAGGAATATGAAGATCCCCACTACTGAACAATGGCAAGAATTCACAGATCTGATGTGAATTTGATAGGTAAAGAGTAAGAAAATCACATAAAAAAGTCATATTCTACTGTTACTTTATGGTGAAAAAATCAGTGTCAAAGTGTATCAGGGTCAAAGTGTATCAGTAAAATCAAATTGTTACTGCTGGTCATTTTGCAATTACAACAGTGAAACAATGAAAATCAGAGATAAAGAGTATCAGAACAGAAGGTGAAAAGGAGTATTCTACAAGTCATCTTCCACGAGAAGAAGCACCTAATGCCAGCTATGCTCACAACACATCAAAAATCAATTTAGATAAGATAAACACTTCTATTTTTCCTTGAAAAAGAGGACAGCTTGCAAAAAGTTTTGCCAATATCCCTCTTCTTGTGTAATATTTCCTATTTTTGCTTGAGATATTATCTCAAACTTTAGATATTTTGTAAGTAATTCAATTGTATAAATACTTCATCTTTCGAAGTATTTAGTGTGCAATAAAATTTCTCAAGACTACTATAGTCATTTTGCTGGATATATTGAAGTTGGTGTGAGTCAAATAGCGAAGCAGCAGACTGGAACAAGATTAGAGACATCATAACTAAGGATTCTCGTGGTGACAAGATAAGTCTCATATTTTTTCCTGTTTTCAGTGTTATTATTTAAAATTTTACATACATACATTTGATGTGTTTCTATTCTTTAATGATCAACTAAGGAGAAATTAAACAGGATTAGTGATAATAAGCTCTATGTTTTAAACTAGTTGGCATTTTTATGTTTTCTGCTTGATAACTAGACCATAGAATTCTTAAATGCTCTAGGTCCCAGTTTGATCCCCTCCTTCAATCCTCTTTTCTGTAACTTAAGGATTCTTAAGTGCCCTTTTGTTCAAATTTCACCCATTCCATCAACAAAGCCTATTCAAAGCCTTAGAAGGTCATCTATCCCACCCTTAGTACATTTTCATCTTTAAGTATTATTTCCTAGCTCTACTTGCCTAGAGAGTTGACTCCATTGCCCAATGTTCTAGTAGATCCCTCTGGTTTACCTTGAAACACTTTTTATTCCTACCACACTTCTAAAATCTGTCCTATTTCTCATTCATAGCTAGCCTAAAACCCTTTACCAAAACAAAGCTAAATCTTTAGGAGAGATCCCTCTCCGAAACTCAGGAAGGCTAGATCCTGAATTCTCAAAGCGGTTCTTGGTTACCCCTGGTGTTCTTAAATACAAAAAATCCCCATCCCACAACCTGATAACTACTAGGGTGATAACAGTGACAAACTTCTTGATTTTCAAGATTGTCTCTGTCCTGTCTGATATCTATAATTCTTCAAGTTCCTCCCTGTTCTTGCTGTTTAAAAATGTAATGAGTTTTAAAGCCTGTGCAGGCTTATCAGTCAACTCATATTTTGTTTTTTATATATCTGTTTGGGTTGCTAATAGCAATTCTTTTTTCTCATATATAACCTGAATTGAAGGCCATTGATTATGAATGGCTTCAATTATGTTAGTTCAAAGATGATTTTTAATATATGAGATCTGCTATGTGAAAGTCAATTCTTTTTATAAATTCTTGAGCTGCTCTACTAATCTGATTGATTTCTTCTCATGAGTTCTGACATTGATCTGAGCTGTCTTATTTTCCCTCTCAATATTTTAAATTATCTTGTTCAGTATGTTTATCTCATCTGTCTTTAAAGACATCTCTTCCATGGCTTTGACAATCTGGCTGGATTCATCTGTGAGTTGTACATTTGTAGTAAAATAGTATGTAACTGAAATGGTGGTTGAAGTTACTGGCACTGCAGTTTCCAGTGAGCCCTTTGGTGCTAATTTCTCTCCTAAAGTAGAAGGTACATCTGTAGTAATCACTGGGATGACTGTAGGAATTGTAGGAATTTCTAGTTCTTTTACAGTCTCTCTCTCTTGGACACGTTTTTCCATTTGTGTTCCATCTCCTTGATTTGTGCTGTCAATTGAAGTATGAGTTTCATCATTTATTATTTTTCAGTTTGATCCTGGAGGATTTCCTTTGCTTTTGGATGCTCACTTTGAGGAAGCTTGATCTGTTTCCTCAAAGCTGCTATGTCTTCATTCTTTTTCTTGATTAATAGTTTTGTTGCTTGGATATTTGAGGGATCATATCCCACCTATAAGACTAGTTCCTCTAAGGCTTTGATCCTTAGGTCCTTGGCATAAAGTGATGCTTTATCCATATTCATCTGATCTTGCATATTAAGTATGGTATTTTGAAGTTTATTGGCCCTCATTTCTTTGGTTGTCACTGTAGAATACAACATTTCAGAGGTCTGTCTGTGGAACTCAATCTGGTCCAGCTCATGAATATTCTCTGGGTCTACCTCAAGGTCCACCTTTTTATAGTCTGATACTGTTTTGGGTGTTGAGGTAGTAGGTTGTAAAAATGACATCATTTTTTATTATTGGAATAGAAAATGCTGATAATAACCTACTTTGATTTCCAGGCTTCTGCTTCGGGAATTGAGAATATATTTCTGTCTTTATCTCCTCATTATTATACTTAATTAGCTTATACCTTTCCTTGATGTCTAAGTCCTTTTCCTCAACTGGCTGTGAGGAAGAGGCTTCCATGCTGTGTTTCTTCTTAATCATCTGTGTGTCATTCTGATTAGATGTTGTTTCCTTTTCTATTTTCATAAGTGTTTCATTGATTATGGTTGTAGCTATATCATCATTGGTTACTGGATCATCTGTCTCATCAACATCAATTGTTACTTTCTCCTTATCAACTGAACTGAGTTTAAGCCTTTTGTTATAGATTATTTTAAATTTGGTCTCAGTTGTTGTCTCTGCTGTATAACCTCCTTCCTCTCTGACTCTCTTTAATGTTGTTTTTGGTTGTTTTACAACTTCCAAAGTTGGTACTATTCCTATTTGGCTTGCTGCCTCTACCAATTCTTTTTCAATCCATTCAATTTGATTTGAAAACTTTTCTATTTCAGGCTTGGACTCATGGATAAAGGGTGTTAATTTACACTTCACCCGTAGCTTGCTTAAGATCCCTTGTGGATCATAATTCCATGGAAAACTCTCATCAAATCTAAATTCTGATAATTTATTTGCTATTTCCTTTTCTGCATCTCTGTGGTTGATTATTAATGGCCCAACTTGATTCTTTAACTTAAACTGGGTCCTCTTTTTGGCTGTCATAAATTTAATTGAATCTACATTGAGAATTTGTCTAACATATTCAAGTGCAAAAATTCTCATACACACATGCTTGGGAAACTTGTAGGGTAAAAATTTTGACCCAAAAATCCTTAATTCAGTGTGTTTTTCATAGAGGTACCAATCTCCAACTTTTTTATGCTCTGAAAGCTATACTATTATTTTCATCTCTTCATTGATCCTAGGTTGTTCTGATTTGTTTAATATGCTCATTGCTGGATGCAAAAATAGTTCTGAAAAATCTGAATAAGTGGAATCACTGGATTCTTTTCTCAATAAAGAAGTCCAAAATATAATTGTTAGTGGTTTTCCCTCTACATCCATCTTTTGCAAAGAAACTGGAAAATTTTCTACTCGAGAGAATAAAAATAAATGGAAAAGATAAGATGAGTATCTAAAAACTCCTTCTGCGGGTAATTTAGTCAACTGGTAGTGGATGGCATCTGCTATGAAACCAACATAGTCAAATATGACTACTAGAGGTTGACCAGGAGACATGGTGGACAAGAAACCAAGAATAAATTCATCAGTATACTCATATGTAAACACTACAAGGAAAAGACCCTCTAGCAGAGGTTATAAAGGAGGTTTTTAGTGTTATAAAATTGGCCAAAATTGTCAAAAAACATATGCTACCACATCCATTTCTGGTAGCGAAGGTTTTTGCGGAGCTTTTAATGGAAATTCAACACAAATAAAAAAAAATGGGTGGCCGGAGGTTATTACGAATGTTTTTTCATCGGTTCTCTTACCAGGTTTTAACGCACCAGTGCATATCGATAGACAACGCACTGGGGTGGTCGAAGGAGAATGCACCAGGCTGTTAAGGAAAACAACAACACTGGGCCTGGTGTTGGTGATACAACGCACGAGGCTGTTCTAATTGGTCTTGGGATTTGAGCAGTGCCCATAGGTAGTATAAGCGCACTGGTGCATGTATCTTTATGCGGCATCGGTGCTCTGTATCACAGAAAGGAACCAAGATTTATAATTGGTATCGGTATTTGTGCGGTGCACATGGCATTTATAAATGCACCAGTGCTTATAGATATATGAACGCCCCGGTGCGCAGTATCACACAAACACACCGATATTTATAACTGGAAACGGTATTAGTGTGGTGCCCATAGAATCATAAACGCACCGGTGTGTATAGACACATAAACGCACCGGTTTTCATTTTGTTTTTTTAGAAACATCCACCTCTGACAGTCCAATTATTGTGATTGTTTTAAATTAATTATTTATCAAAAATCGACACATATTATAACAATATTCATATTAATTACATTTTTATTAATGCATTTGAATGTGCTGTTTGGATTAATTTGTTATATCATATCAGAATTATTGTGGTTTTTAAAAATTCATTATTCATCAAAAGTCGACACATATACATAATATTATAACAATATTCATATGAATTAAATTTTTATTGGTGCATTTGAGAACGACAATGGAGAACACAATAGAATAAATTAAAACATATATATATATATATATATATATATAAGACAGTCTTTATCATACAAAATGGGACAATTATCCGTATCCCTTTGTCTTTCAATTGGGACACTATGTCCATTACATTAAACAAAATGTCTGATTTCACAAACATATTTCAAAAAATAAAACACCTTGCTTTGATATCCAAATTACATAGTGATCATCATTCTTCGCTTGAACTGCTGTCACTGCTAGAGCTACTTCCATGAGTTGGGTTATTTTCAGGAATGTTGTGTTCACGGCGTTGATTGTTTTCTTCTTCTTCACTTCCCATCTACAAACATAAAAATAAACTGAAATGAGTGTATATACATTGGTGAGAATAATGAAAATTCCAATATTAAATAATGTACATCAATGTAAATCGAAAATAAAAATGACGTACCATAGCAACAATTGACTCATAAACTATACACATTCTTTCAAAACCATGTACCATGCCATCTTTCAAAATTTCATCTGTTGGTGCAGTTCCATACTTTGTTTCCTGCAAGTTTTATACCCCATACCAAATCATATATTTAATATAAAAGATGTTTTTGTTCGATTAATTATAGATGGAGCTAATTTAAAAAAGATTGATAGATGCTTACAAATTCCACAATTAAAATTTGATATGCCAACATATACTCACAACCAATATTTAACCCGATTTCAATCAATTCGTCTGATGGTTCTTCTTTGTATGTTAGAACCTGTTTGAAGACATTCAATGATGATTTTTGTAAAACAACTTGAAAAATACAAAAATGAAATCTAATTAAGTTGTTATAAGGAAGTAACAATTACTCACAAAATTAGAGATCAACCATTTTCTTCCTTGTCGTCCTGTTTTATGTGCTAAATGGGTTCCATTTGCTTTTCTTTTCTGCAAGAAAATTCTTGAAAATTAATATTTAATGCTAAATTGTTTATTTATTGTACCTAATGATCGAAAAATTCAATAATTACATATTACATTTGAAGCACGTTGTTGTATTCATTCCAATAGATCCCTCAAAATTTTGTAAAAGTTTTTCCCTCTTTTGTTAAATTCCAACACCACTCCAGATGAGCCAAGGAGCAATTCATTTTCATTTGCATGTTCTATTTTTTTCTTTTCTTAGAACAACATTCCTTTTCTGAGTTGTTGGTCCCTATTGAAAATTAAACAGATGTGAATTAGTAGACTGTTTGACACATGTTATCTAATAATTTTAAGTATATTATTAATGATAATTAAGAAAAAAACTCATATTGCATCGATAGTATTGTTTCATTCACCTGATTCATATTTTTGCAATTTTTCCATTGAACTTTTATGCTCTTCTGGTCGTAGATCAGAAATAATCATATCGAGCTTCGTCATTTTGTGGCTCTGCATGATACATAGAAAACAATACATATTATTTAAAGTTACATATAGTTCAAAAATAACATTTCTTATAAAGAATTTACAAAGAACTTGCCTTTTTTTCTTTTCTTGATGTGTTAACAGTATTTTAGTTACTTGATATTTTGTTAGTCATTTTTTTATCAATCTAAAACTTGTAGCATATCATTCATTAATATATTTATAAATAAATTCTCAACTTTACAAGTAGAAAATAAATCTCGAGACACTGGTGCGCCTTTCATGAAATCCGCACCGCCTCCAGTGCATGGATATATTAACAACGCACCACAAAACAATATAATACACCGTACGGTGCATTCCGTATTATAAATGCACTGCAAAAATAGTGTAATAGACCTAACGGTGTGTGGGGTATTATAAACGCACCGCAAAAACGTCGTAATACACCGTACGGTGCTTTCCTAGTTAAAGAGAGCAGCGATACCCTATTTTAGATTTGGCGCACAGATTTAAAAAAAAAAAAATCAATTTTTTATGACACAGAACTTGCGCGGTGTACTGTAATAATACAAATCACCGGTGCAATGGCATACGCAGGGCGCACCTATAAAGAAAAATCCATTTTTTCAAACATTCACGTAATGGCCGAATGGATTGGGATCCGACTATGCAAGTCATCCTGTTGATTGGACGTCAATCTAAAATGAAAAACCTTAATTCTGAAATCACAAAAACAATGAGAAGAAAGGAAAAAACAAAAAAATGAAGGGTTCAAGGTAAAAATGGATAAAACTACAGGAAAAAATAAAAAAAAACTGCAGAAAAAAGTAAAAAAAAAAAAAGAATCAAATTTAATCACGAAATGGTTTGAAATTATATGATAAAGGGCTTGAAAAACTAGAGTTTTGGTTTCTAATTGTCTGAATACTTCTGTTCGAACGTATTTCACCATCCACAGTGCCCTCGTGCTCTCTTGCTCTAGGTCCGTTTCCTGCAAAAATCTAACCGAAAAGTTTTAGCAAAAATAGTGAAATAATGAAAAGTGTTCAGTATTTAAAGAATTATTTTATCAAATTAGATTTCCGAAAATATTTTGCCGCTCATTTTTCAAATTACCGTTTTTTTTTTAACTTAAACAAAATAGAGTTGCGCTTTTTTTATTTGCGTTTATTCGTTTCCGGTGCACGTAAATGTGATGCACCGGTGTGTTGTATTAATAAGATGCACCGGGGCCTGTTAGAATGATAAGCGCACCAGACTTTTTAAAGTTTTTTTTTTTTGTATGTAAGATCATAATAAAATAATGATAATTATAAAGTACATGAATTTATTTTCATTATTTTCTAAACTTTATATATGTAAGATCATAATAAAATAATGATAATTATAAAGGACATGAATTTATTTTCATTATTTTCTAAACTTTATGTTACAAAAATTTGTATTATTCTAGATTTGTTATTTTACAATTATTTGCAAATTTACAAATTTAAATATTTTAATAAAATCATTTCACATTAATACAATTAAAATTTTCACATTAATAGAATTAAAATTTTACAAATTAAAATTTTACATACAATTACATTAATTAAAATTACAATTACAATTTTACATTAATTTCACATACATGAATTACAATTAGAATTAGAATTAGAATTTTAATTTTACATACAATTACATAAACAATTTTACATATAATTACATTTACAATTAAAATTACAATTTTACAAATATTTTACAGATAATTCAATTAAAATTACAGTTACAAATACAATTACATTTACAATTTTACATAGAATTACATTTACAATTACAATTACAATTTTACAAATATTTTACATACAATTCAATTAAAATTACAATTACAAATACAATTACAATTTGTGAAATTTACATACAATTAGAATTAGAATTACAATTTTACAAATTTTCATATATACAATTACAATCATTTGATCACAATAAATTAAATATTACAATTACAATTAAAATGTTACATTAATAAATATTTTACATACAATTACACTTAAAATTACAATTAGTACAAATACAAATACAATTTTACAATTTTACATAGAATTAAAATTTAAATTACAATTACATTCACTACATAATATTTAATAAATATCATGGTCATTTAATAATATTAAATTAACTAATAAACATCATCACGATCATGATAACCATCGTACAAACATCATATTCGACTAATAAACACATTCAATTAACATCAAATTAACATTATATATTAACATCATCACAACACAAACATCAAATATACATCTCAAAATAATGTCAAATAACTCATGTGCCTATCACATATACACATCTATCTGCAAGCTAAACATTAAATGAACATATCTAACATGACTAACAATATGCGCCACATCATGATGATCATCAACATGAAAATTAAGTACAACTGCAACATGAACATAAAATACATGGATCATATATATATATAACTGAATAATGTTAAAAATATACAATTGTAATATAAATCATGTCATGGATAAAGTGCTGGTGGTAGTATAAAAACATCAATAACACTAGTAGAAGTGGATGCGGCCTGCTCAGTAACGCTGGGTGCAACCTCGACAGTCGATGGTCGACTAGCCTGCTCATGATCATGATGATCACTAGTACTGATGGATGCACTGGAAGTAGTACAACATGATCAATATGAGGCGCAATAGTAGTGGAGGCAACCTGCTCAGTCAATAGTACTGCAGCCTTGGTGGTCGATGGTCCAACTTGCTCATGATGATCGTGACTAGTACTCATGGTGGATGCTGCAGGCTACTGACTGGACGTGGTCGATGGTCCAGCCTCATCTCCATGATGACTAGTGTCAGATGCTAGCAGTGGAGCCTCATGCTAATCATCAGGCGCGCTGCGAGGTGAACGATCATGAGATGCATCTGAGTCGTTGCTGGCAGACTGTCCATCACGTGCCGCATCTCGACTACGCCTATAGCTATGGACAATCCTCCTCAATCGCGTAACAGTTGTCGTAGCTCCTACGACATGTCGCATCAAGTCGTACATGTCACACGGAATTCCTCTCCACATCCGTAACATTTTATCATCGCCTTGTATCTCTCTGTAATGAGCAGGCCTGATGCCCACATCTGAAATCAATCCACAGAGTTGGCTGCCCAACTCCATTCGGTATCTGGTCTCAGGTCGACCACTCCTAGCAAAAGGTGGTATCGGTGCACCATGAGGCGCAAGATCAACACGTCTCTCTTCTGCGCCACTGGCCTCATCCTTCGGCACATCGGCCATCTCTTGATCGTAATCATCAAGATTAACACCTGGATCATGTGGTGGATTCGACATCTCATTGCCATCAAAAGAGCCAATGTCTGCAAAATATATACAAGTACACAACAATAATTAGACAATTTCATTACACAATTTAATAAAAATAAGTTAAAGAACATGTTAGAATAAATATAAATAAAACAGTAATATTACCTCTATCATCTAGCAGCTCATCAGGAGTGAAGAGGATGTTGGGACACCCTCGCCAATCTAGTCCAGCATAAGGACATGGGACCATAATGAAGGGATGCAGCCCACCAACACTGGCTAGTAAGTCTAGCGAATCATGTGATATCCTTGTTGGAAACATAGTGTCTCCCCTCTTGGGCATCATCAGTCCCCACATGTGCATCCGGGCCTCGAACATCGGCCTACGAGGCTGTCGAAAAAACTAGGTCTCATCTCTGGAAACCTCTCAAAAAATAAATAAAATAGCTCTGAAGCAAAAGGGAAGTTGACCCTCCCTTGTGCATGAGCACGACATCTATCTAAGGCCGTACAAAACAGTCGCAAAAAAATGGTAGACCACCTGAAAAGTCATGGTTGCTGTACTAAAGAATCAACGTAATATAAAAGCGAGCAACTAATGCATTGCCCATCACTGGTGTTGTGCGAAATGATCGAAGCGATAATAGAGAGGCACTACATGTCTTGTCTACCAAAAGCACTTATACGTAACTGACCTCCAGGTACCTGAAACTCTGAAAGAGACAGTACATGTGCTCCAATGTATCTCTGGGAGTAAACTAGCTGACTCCTTGCTACATAACCAGTTGGCACGTCTGGGAATGAGGGAAAATCCACCCCTCTCCTCGATAGTCTTGTAATAAAATAAATGTCCTCCTCATTAGGTGTGTACCACTGGTTAGGACCAACCTAAAAATCCTGTCGGTGGGCATTCCACCTGCCTATAAGACGTCTCAAAAGCACACTATGGGCCTTTAGGCCGGAAATAGCCTCCTCATAGAACTTGAGGAGGCCTACCTGCATAAGGATCTCCTGGGTATCTACAGTAATAGGGCAAGGGCATCCATCTCTCTTCCTCTCTCTTGCCTCCCATTGGCGAATCATGTCATATTGTTCTGCTTGTTGTTGCTGTTGTTCTCTCTGAATCATTGCCATATTAAATAATTTTTTTTTATTAAAACAGAAATCTATTTATAAATATACATATATAATTTTTTTTGAAAAAAAAACAAACATACAAGTCAGTGCTTCATAAAAACAGTCGCACACCGGTGCCGATGCATCCTAATATTTTAGCGCACTGTCCCCGGGGCCCCTAATGAAACAGACCGCACCGGATTCGGTGTAGATGTTTATTTTTAAAGCACCGTGGACTGCATATAGTCGTGTCACCGCATTGACTTCGTGACAATGACATAGTTCACGGTGCGGTCGTTTACCCCGCCGCACCTTTGACGCTCTCAGAATGCAAAATGCGGTGTGCTGACATAAACCAGGGCAGCGAATGAAGTCAACGCACCGCACTATGATTGCTGGGGGCAACGGTGCGCCTAGATAAATGAGCGCACCGCCTTTTTTATTTTTTATTTTTACTTTAAAATTAGTCAGGGCGCCTTCCGACACCGCCCCAGAAATGGTGCGGTTACCGTTAGCACTGGTAGTGGTGCAGCCTGTAAAATTTACAGGCAGCACCGCTATCCGGTGTGAGCCGAACAACTCGAACGCACCGCACGATAATTTTTTTTTTTCTTTTTTAATGGTTATTTTTAAGTTTATTTCAATTTCTAATCCGCTAAAAGGCTTAATTATAGAAAAAATAGAAAAATACTTGTACATTTTGTTGTCGAGGAGGCATATTGGCTGTAAAATTTGGAAAATAAAATTTTCTCACTGTTTTTCAAAATGCAAGCTGGAGATTCGTGGCCAATGCAGAGCAGCAGTGCGTGCAATGGGTGTAATGAGAGCACTGATGTTAGGGCAGCTCAGAAATAAGGAAATAGCACCGGGGCTTGAGAGCTCTGGAGCACTAAGGAGAGTGAATAATGAAGTTTTTTGGCCGTAATTTTTTTTAATTAACCCTGTTTCAGTGTGCGGGGTTTTATAAGCGCGCCGGTGCGGTTCCATAAAACCGCACCGGGTGGTATCAATTTAGGCGCATTGTTTATAACGCGTCGGGGCATTTCCTTGACCGCGCACCAGAATTTTTCAGTTTCAGAGCAAAAATTTGATGATGCACCAGGGCGGCGTAATGGTAAAGCACCAGTGCATAATAGTCGCAATGCACTGATTTTTTGGCCTTAATTTTTTTATATATATAACGCTATTCTAGTGCGTGCAGTTTCTGGTGCACCGGTGCTCTTAAAGAAGAAAGCACCGGTTCATTTATGTTTTAGCGCGGTGTTTTATGATGCACCAGTGCAAAAGAGTATTGATGCCCTGGTGCGTTACAGTAATTGGACGCCCCTGTACCTCGCGCACGATGTCCAGTGTGCCAATGTTTGGTGCGCACCGGTGCGTTCTATAGTATCATGCGCACCGGTAATTGATAGCTCAGGAGCACTGGAAAACTGAAAATCCAGGTTTTTTGTCATAAATATTTTTTTTAATTTAACCCTTTACTGGTGCGCATTTTTTATAGGCGCACCGGTACTATTTGCTACAAACGCATTGGTCGGTTTGTATTTTGGTGCGTTTTTTATGATGCACCGGTGCGGTTTCTGTCTACTGCACCGGGTGGTTTTAGTGTTGGCGTTGTGTTTTATAATGCACTGGTGCAGACGAGTTGTGAGGCACCGATGCTCTATTATATTATGATGCACCGGGTGGGTGTGTACGGAGTGCATGGTGTCCGGTGTGTCAATGATTTTGTCTACACTGGTGCTTTCGTTTTTTTAGAGCACCAAGGCAAGTTTTAATAATAAGAGCACCGATAGGAAAACATCTGCAAAACCCTCTGCCCACCAACCTCCTCTAGTAACCTCTGCTAGAAACGGATGTATGGGGTATTTTTCTTTGTGGTTCCTCAAAAACATCTGCCAGAGGGTCTTTTCCTTGTAGTGAAAATATCCAAGGATAAAAGATAGCATAGAGATAATCTATCTAGAACCTTCAGGAAATTTAGTTGTGGAGTATGGAGGATTTATCTTTGGAATGTCAACATGAGAAGGCATAAATTTTGAAATATCATGAACCTTTTAGGGAAATCTATGCCAAGTTATAACTGAGTTAATGCCTCTATAGACAAGGGGAATACCTGGGGATCAGGTTGTAATTGAAGCGTTTGATTAATTAACTGGGCTGTAATGGTAAAAAGTATTTCTTTTTCTGCATTTACTATAGCCCTTTGATCTGACTCATAGTATTTTTTACAAAGTTTGATGAGTTCTTGACCAGGATGAGTCAATGGGACTATATACTTAGGCAAATGGGTTTCCCAAATTGGAATATCACTTTTGTCTAGATATTTTTCATAACACCAGCTGCGTATATCTAACAAATTAAACTCAATAACAGGGTCTGCAATTTTATAATCAAGATCAGTCAAAGGAATGCTTTCAGTAGCAACCACATGTGGTTGAAGGGGGTTTACTATTATAGCAGATTTGGTAGTGATGACTGGGGTAGGCTTAGGGGCTTTGGATCCCTCAAATTTAGGTGTTTTGGATCCTACAAGTCTGTTTGTGCTCTGTTTCTTCGGCATTTTGAGTAACTTCTGCAAGATTAGACTGTTTGCAGGACTTTTTATTTTAACAGAGAGGAAACTGAGCAATTTTAGATTAAGGATGGCTTCTTTTGGGCTTTTTTCTCAATTAAGTTCATCTGAGGATGTGAAAACTGCCATAAAACAGAAAACAAGGGTTTTCTAAGTCAGTTTGATTGAAAAAATGGGTTTTCAAGGTAATTCAGAGGTTTTAGCCATTTAAATCATTAAATTTGATTTTTAGATTGTGAAATTCGAGGAATTTGGCTTTAAAAAGGCTTGAAATGGAAAGCAGGGTTTCTTGGGAAAATTTTGCCAGGGTTTGGCCTCTTTTTTAGTATTTTTAGGAAGTTTGGTTCGGTGAATTTCTTAATGAAAGGCCCAATTCTATTTAAAGATGGTTTAAAATTGAATATGCAGGCTTTAATTTATCGGAAAATACCTTAAAAATGTAGGTATTCAGCTTTTGAAAAGTTTTTTTGAAAGATTTCGGCTAATTCTGAGGTCTTTAATGGCTAACTGAAGCAGAAAATAGCTTTTAGTCAATCTTCAATGGTGGAATTGTGGTCAAATTCAGAGTTTGGGGACATAAATCGACAATCAAGACTTAAAAAAGGTTTAACAGAGTCGGGAAGAGTTATATCAGAGTGAAAATGCACGGATAACATAAAAAATAGCTTATCCAAAGGTTTTAACCTTATGATTCAATTACCATCATTGTCATTAAATGCAGGTCTCATCAATGGTGGGAGGTGGTTTCAGAATTTGAAATGAAACCAGAGAGCGGTTATCGCGTGAAAATTGGCAAGTAAGTGGTTTAGAACCAAATGAACGTGATCCAATACAATCTCAACACGTCAAGGAGAGAGAAAGCAAAACTACCCATTTCACGTGCATTTTGGATTTGGTCGTTCGATTACTTTGTGCGCGCGATATAAAATTTGGACCGTTGGATCTTGATATCAGGTGTGAAGCGTCGAGATCAAAAGGAAAGCTGCATCTTAAGGAAAGGTGGGACCGGGGTTTATATGGGGGTTGTCAACTTAGCAAATGGTTTAAAACCTTTATAAAATGGATGCAGGTGAAAGGTTTTATATATGTATTGCAAAGGTGCGGACTTTTGCATGGTGGGGGTTAACGTCTTTTAAACCTTATAAAAAGATTTAATTCGATTCAAAACTTAGGATATATGCTAAAGAGCGGGATTAAATATGTTTCTTTTAGATCATAGGTAATATGCCCTAAATGAAACACATTAACGCAACTTTTTATTTTATTTATATAGTATTAAACCTTTTGAATGGTTTAATAAACATAGGAGGCGGGATATTTATTTAGTGTTAGTTTTAGACCAAAGGGAATTTTATTTGGGTTTTTCTATTTGACATATGGATAATAACTTTGGTCTAAAATCTTTATAATAGTGGGTTTTGGGGGTATTTAGATATAGGGAATTAAATAAGTAGGATAAGGTATTATTTAGGGATTTAATAAACTAAGTTAAAATTTAATATGAAAAGGGGAATGGAAGGCACACAAAAATACATAAAATGACTATGTAAAGTGTAAAAGTAAAGAAAAGCTTGTCTTTTTATCATTTCACCAATACTTAGTATAAAGTATTTTTTAGGGTTTTTGTATGTTTCTGAATGAATGGAAGTTAATTAGATGGGTTTATCTGCTTCATTAAGTAAGAATGAGTCTTTACTTATGAAAGGAATTATAATGTATGAATGGGAGATGAAATAATGATAAATGGGGATTTAACTTAAGAACTCAACATTTTCAACTAACTAGCCATCGAGCCTTGGGTCCAGTCCCAACAAAAGTCAGAGAAATGCTCTGAGCCTGTTTGATTGATAGTTTTAGAATACTAAATACTTATAAGGGAATGGAAATTAGTAATTTTTCCCGATAATAATCTATTACATGCTTTCTCCACTTATTTCTACCTACCTAGTCTCATTCTAACATTTTTTTCTTCATTTGGCAGGTGCATTTAGGCTTTCAACCTTGAAATATTTATTCTTTTAAAGAATAAACTAACTAGATATACCTTATTTCATCTGAGGGCTTAGATTAAACTGTTGAGCTCCTCATTATTCTCTACCTATCCACTGATTTGTCAGGATTAAATTGTCTGACAAATCGTTTTTCACTATCTAAAACATGAAATTGAAAACATGACAAGTTAATATTAAACAGTTTAACTTATCATGGATTATGACATTTATTGACACTCTTCCCATAATCATTTATTTTGCAGAAAAGTAAAAAATAGTGGCATTTGGACTTGCTCACTTTCAGGTCTTATTCTCATCTTTTCTTTTTGGGGTCTATATTTTTTCAAGACCTTTGATTTTTCTTTTAGGACTTTTTACCCTCTTTTTTTATTTTTATTATTATTATTTTCAAAATATGGGAAAACAACTTGCAGAAAGCAAGGTATGTACATATTTTACAAGACTATCAAAAGTCAATTCAAAATTATGAATCCTATATTTATAGGACCCTAACAGCTCCGATACCATGTTGGAATTTTTGAAGAATTCCGAACAACAGAGGAATAAAAATTCCCCAACTTCAAACACATAGATTTTAAAAAAAATATTCTGGACAGAGATGCATAACACTTTTATTTCATTAAACTTAAAAAAAAATATTACAAAATCCTTAGAACCGTTGTTCTGGTTTACAACAAAAAAAATATTCAAGTTTCTGTTGACTACTACAAAACACAGTGCAAAAATCTGCTCTCTGTCTCCTTTGTTTTCTACCTTCAAGCTTACAAGAATACACACAGTTAACAAAAAAACTTTATGTTCTCAGCCTTCTGGCATTATACACTTTTTGTTCTATGTCTCTCTTTAATACAAAGTCAAAATAAAAAGATGCACACACAGTGCTCTTCATGACCTTTTTTAATTCACTTTTTTTTTTGTCTATTATATACATTATAAACATATGATGTTTATAATATATATTATGAAGCTTATATATATAATATACATAACCCAAAAAGGTTTTAAAGTAAAACTGCCGCATATTAAAACATTAAACTTTTACCACGGTTAAAAAAAACTTTAATAATCTTTTCATCGTGGACTTTAAAATTTCAAACAAAAAACTGTTTAATAAAATCATTGCATCCAAATTCTCCATGGCTGACTGGATTCTAAACCATGTGATCAGATTTCTATTGGTTGGTGGTGGAGCCCGGCGGATTTCAAACAATATTCAAGTGTATCGCATCGCAATCTATATGACTTGGTATGCGGGCGGTTTGAGTGATAAACTTAATATTTTGCAAATGCGATATGCAATATGCGATAAAGGAAATATCGTATTGCAAACTAAATAACATAGCTTTGCGGTTGCGGCAGAAAACTTTAAAATTTTACGATGTGCGCTGTTAGCAAAATAAAATGTAAGTAAATTAATACGGTTTGTGGTGAAAGTTTAAATGTGGCATGGTGCAGGTTTAAATTGCTGGGTTGCATGGTTTGAAAAAAACGGTTCTACATGGCAAGACAGAGCTACGGCCACGCAAAAAATATAGACTTGCAGGCTCAATCAAATCTAGAATTCATTGCTTGGTTGCGTTCCAAACAGAATTTTAAGTTTTTACTGTTATCGTTGTCCTTCTAGTCTTCCTACCATTTAATTTCTTCCTCTTCTACAAACTGTGCGGTTGAAATTAAATTCCAATACGGTCTAACCTTGTCGAAGTTTACGATGAGTATCAATCTCTTGTCGAGATGACAAGCTAGTGGAATTTCATATAACAGTTTCAAGGGTTTAGCGACAGTGTTGTCAAAGCCTTCACTTCCAGTTTCAATGGAAAGTGAGCTAAGCTTGGCAACATGGAGATGACAGTTGATGTTGGTCTTATAGCTGAAGTCACCTCTCTTCCCACCAAAGGTGAAAATTGGTCTAAGAACTGTCTTGTTCACGACATCCCATGGAAAAACCTTATGGTGCATAAAGACAATGGTTATTCCGTGAAACATATTCCTGTGAACTATATCAAAAACCAAAATGGAGAGATATATAGTATTTCATTCATCATTATATAACTCGCGAGGGTTGGTATGCTTTGGTATTTTTATATCACATTAGGTTGTTGATGGTTTTCCTCGGTCATGATCATTATTTATTTACCTTATTTCCTACATAAGAGTTTGGCCAAGATGGCCAAAACCTATTAGTGTAACTGTAAAAACCCAGATAGGTTTCTCTTCTACCAGAGTCTTATATGTATCTTGGTTAAATATCATTTGTTAAAAGTCGTCCAATAGTGAGAAATGCTTCTCTTGAAAAATGGTTTTAAGGAAACCTTGCACTGAGGTCAATGTGAGATTGTGCCAGAAACTCCATTGAACCCTCCTTCTCCATTTTCAATTCCACCCGATGTTGATGTCTATGAGGTGGATATTTCTAAAAATTCTTCCCTTGAACAACAATTTGATTCCTTTAGCGATTGAAGGGATGAACACCCTAGACCTCCACTAGTTCGTGTTACGATAAACATGGTCAAAGACACTTCATTTCATCAAACTGAATTAAAACCTAAGGTTAAGAAACAAGTTAAAATTTTAAAGAAGCTAGATACTGAACCTGATATAGAACCTACATGTCAAGAAACAAATCGTTAGTGTAAGGAGAATCTCGAGTCTAATATCAAGGTTAGGCAAAGAGAAAGGCAAATTTCTAGGTTAAGGAAAAATAGGAAAATGAATTCTTCAGCTGAAGATATATTAGTTGAACAAGCCTGAGACTCGATAAGGCTTGAGTTTCTATAATAATAAACATGATTCGACCAAAATGGACATAAATTCTGGGAAAGTTGCTTTTGAAGCCTTATTAGATATTTACTAGCATTAGCAGTTCCTTTTCACGCTACCAAAGTTGAACCATCGAATTTATCAGGTTATGCGATAAAATGAAAGACTTAAGGCTTCCTATCGAGCAAAAGAAACATAATGTGAACAAAATTATATTAACTTAGTTAACAAATCATAGGTTTCTGACACACATTGTAGTGAATTAATTTCAGGTCAAAGTCATAATTTCCCCATATAATTATGATGTGAATGATGCTAAATAAATGTTTTTATTGTTGTTTGTGTCTCAAATTTTGAAGATGCTAAGGTACATTATTGTTCTAATTTTATTTGCTAAATTTAAACGGGCGTTATAGAATCAAAGGTTCTATAACAACCCTTTTTCTTGATTATATCGAATCATAATCTCTTTTTCTAATTTGTCACAGGTCTTTCTATTGAATGAAACCTTGCTCTCGCCTATCATGGAATGGATGCATATGGATAACCTCACTGTTGTGGATATTGGAAAAAGGATACATGTTAGTTACCCTATTGATTTTCTTTTATCTGTTCAGATATTGCTGACAAGCCAAACAAACAATCTATATTATTTGGTAAACCAATAGTTTCGATTCACAATTTATTTTTAGACATAGTCATTAAAAATACTCTTATATAAACCCTCTATTTTGTAATGAAAAGGAGGATACCCATATTATTGTAGGGATACTCTGGAGAATAAATATTTTAAAGTTATATGTGACTGTGGATATTTTTGAATTACACTCTCAGTATAAAAGCTTAGTTTTATCGAGTTAATTATGTTTTGTGTTTTAAATTATTCTATAGTCATTATTACTCATATTTTCTATGTGATTTGTTTCATTAGAGCGCAATGGGAAATAAACATTGTTTATATGGTTTTATTCACAATTTACAAAACATTACATTTCTTTATATATATATATATATATATATATATATATCTATATATATATATATATATATATATATATATATATATATATATAATTCACATTTCACTTTATTCAACAACTGTCTCAAATGACTTTCCAGACAGGAGTGTGTCACTTATTATTTTATGCCACGTTTAGTTTAGAAATATGTGTTTATCTAGTAATTTAGAATTCATATTATGTTACTTTTACATTATGAATTGAATTAATTTGTTATAAAAATTTAGGTGTTTAAAAGTTCATTTAAATTATCTATTTATTTATTGATTTTATTCATAAATATTTGATTGAATATTTTTTTAATAAGATTATTACCACTACAAGGAAGACTCTCAGCTACCTTAAGAACCACAAAGAAATACCCTACATATCCATTTCTATGGAGTACACAGGAGGTTAGGTTACTTAGAGGAGGTTGGTGGGAAGAGGGTTTTGCGGATGTTTTCCTATCGGTGTTCTTATCGTTAAAACTCACCTTGGTTCTCTCAAAAAAAGAAAGCACTGGTGTGGACAAAATCATTGGCACACCGGACACCGTGCACTCCATACACACTCGCCCGGTGCGTCATAATATAATAGAGCACCAGTGCCTCACAACTCGTCCGCGCTGGTGCATTATAAAACACAATGCCAACACTGAAACCACCCAGTGCGGTAGACAGAAACTGCATTGGTGCATCATAAAAAACATGCCTAAACATAAATCGACCGGTTCATTTGTAGCAAATAGTACCATTGCACCTATAAACAACGTGCATCGGTAAAGGGTTAAATTAAAAAAATATTTACGACAAAAAACCAGGATTTTTCAGTTTTCCAGTGCTCCCGAGCTATCAATTACCGATGCACATGATACCATAGAACGCACCGGTATGCACTGAACATTGGCACATCGAACAGCATGTGTGAAGTACACACACCGTTGGGGCGTCCAATTACTGTAATGCACCAGGGCATCAATACTCTTCTACATCGGTGCATCATAAAACACCGTGCCAAAACAGAAACGAGTCAGTGCATTCTTCTCTAAGAACGCCGGTGCACCAGAAACCGCATGAACTGGAATAGCGTTATATATATAAAAAAAAAAATTCAGGCAAAAAAACTAGTGCTTTGCGACTATTACGCACAAGTGCTTTACCATTACGCCGCCCTAGTGCATCATCAAATTTTCACGTCGAAACTAAAACATCTTGATGCGCGATTAGGGAAACACCCCAGTGCGTTATAAACAACGCGCCAAAATTGATACCGCCCGGTGCGGTTTTATTTAACCGCACTGGTGCGCTTATAAATCCTCGCACACTGAAATAGGGTTAATTAAAAAAAAAATTACGACAAAAAAACTTCATTATTCACTTTCCTCAGTGCTTCAGAGCTCTCAACCCCCGGTGCTATTTCCTTATTTTTGAGCCGCCCTGACATTGGTGCTCTCATTGCACCCATTGCACACATTGCTGCTCTGCATTGGCCACCAATCTCTAGCTTGCATTTTGAAAAATAGTGGGAAAATTTTATTTTCCAAATTTTACAGCCAATATGCCTCCTCGATGGCGAAATGTACATGTATTTTTATATTTTTTCTATAATTAAGCCTTTTAGCGGATTAGAAATTGAAATAAACTTAAAAATAACCATTAAAAAAGAAAAAAAAAATTGTCGCACCGTGCGCTCGAGCTGTTCAGCTCGCATCGGATAGCGGTGCTACTTGTAAAATTTACAGACATAACAATAACCACACCATTTCCGAGGCGGTGCTGGAAGGCGCCTCGAATAATTTTAAACTAAAAATAAAAAATAAAAAAGGCAGTGCGCTCATTTATCCAGGCACATCATTGACCCGGCAATCACAATGCAGTGCGTTGAATTCATTTTCCGCCCTAGTTTATGTCAGTGCACCGCATTTTTCATTCCGAGAGGGTCAACGGTACGGTCGAGTAAAACACCGCATCGTCAACTATGTCATTGTCATGAAGTCTATGCGC
Source organism: Pinus albicaulis (assembly GCA_034641835.2). Lineage (NCBI taxonomy): Eukaryota > Viridiplantae > Streptophyta > Pinopsida > Pinales > Pinaceae > Pinus > Pinus albicaulis. The sequence goes on along the minus strand of CM076578.1, from coordinate 358,096,301 downwards.
TGACATGACTATACATGTCGGGGCATATATTTCATTCATCGCACAGCTATTCTGAATTATATACAGTCTACGGTGCTTGAAAAATAGACATCTGCACTGAATCTGGTGCAGTCTGTTTCATTAGGGGCCCCGGGGACAGTGCGCTAAAATATTAGGATGCACCAACACTGGTGCGTGACTATTTTTATGGAGCACCGACTTGTATGTTTGTTTTTTTTTTCAAAAAAAATTATATATGTATATTTATAAATACATTTCTGTTTTAATAAAAAAAAAAAAATTTAATATGGCAATGATTCAGAGAGAACAGCAGCAACAACAAGCAGAACAATATGACATGATTTTCCAATGGGAGGCGAGAGAGAGGGAAAGAGATGAATGCCCTCGCCCTATTACTACAGATACCCAAGAGATCCTTATGCGGGTAGGCCTCCTCAAGTTCTATGATGAGGTTATTTCCGGCCTAAAGGCCCATAGTGTGCTTTTGAGACATCTTATCGGCAGGTGGAATGCCCACCGACATGCTTTTCAGGTTGGTCCTGACCAGTGGTACACACCCACTGAGGAGGAAATTTATTTTATTACAGGACTATCGAGGAGAGGGGTGGATTTTCCCTCATTCCCAGACATGCCACGTGGTTGTGTAGCAGGGAGTCAGTGAGTTTACTCCCAGAGATACATTGGAGCACATGTACTGTCTCCTTTAGAGTTTAAGGTACCTGGAGGTCAGTTACGTATAGGTTATTTTGGTAGACAGGATGTGCAGTGCCTCTCTATTATCGCTTCGATCATTTCGCACAACACCAGTGGCGGGCAACGCATTAGTTACTCGCTTTTATATTACGTTGATTCTTTAGTATAGCAGCCACGAATTTTCAGGTGGTCTGCCATTTTTTTGCCACAGTTTTGTACGGCCTTAGATAAATGTCGTGCTCATGCACAAGGGAGGGTCAACTTCCCTTTTGCTTTAGAGCTGTTTTGTTTATTTTTTGAGAGGTTTCCAAAGATGAGACTTAGTTTTGTTCGATAGCCTCGTAGGCCGATGATGGAGGCCCAGATGTGCATGTGGGGGAAGATGATGCCCAAGAGGGGAGACACTATGTTTCCAGCGAGGATATCACATGATTCGCTGGACTTACTAGCCAGCATTGGCAGGTTGCATCCCTTCATTATGGTCCCATGTCCTTATACTGGACTAGATTGGCGAGGGTGTCCCAATATCCTCTTCACTCCTGATGAGCCGCCAGATGATAGAGGTAATATTACTGTTTTATTTATATTTATTCTAACATGTTATTTAACTTGTTTTTATTAAATTGTGTAATGAAATTGTCTAATTATTGTTGTGTACTTGTATATATTTTGCAGACATTGGCTCTTTTGATGGCGATGAGATGCCGGATCCACCACATGATCCAGGTGTCGATCCTGATGATTACAATTAGGAGATGGCTGATGCGTCAGAGGATGAGTCTGGTGGCGCAACAGAGAGATGTGTTGATCCTCCACCTCATGGTGCACCGGTACCACCTTTTTCTAGGCGTGGTCGACTTGAGACCAGATACTAGATGGAGTTGGGCAGCCAACTCTGTGGATTATTTCAGATGCGGGCATTAAGCCTGCTCATTACAGAGAGATACATGGCGATGATAGAATATTACAGATGTGGAGAGGCATGCCGCGTGACATATACGGCCTAATGCGTCATGTTGTAGGAGCTACGACATCTGTTACATGATTGAGGAGGATTGTCCGTAGCTATAGGTGTAGTCGAATTGTGGCACGTGATGGACAGTCTGCGAGAATCGACTAAAATGCATCTCGTGATTGTTCACCTCGCGGCACACCTGATGATCAGCATGAGGCTCCGCTGGCAACATCTGACACTAGTCATCATGTAGATGAGGTTGGACCATCAGCCACATACAGTCAGCAACCTACAGCATCCGTCATGAGTACTAGTCACGATCATCATGAGTAGGCTAGACCATCGACCACTGAGGCTGCTGTACTATTGACTGAGCATGCCTCCACTACTACTGCACCTCATATTGATCATGTTGTACTACCACCAGCGGATGCATCCATCAGTACTAGTGATCATCATGATCATGAGCAGGCTAGTCGACCATCGACTGTCGAGGCTGCACCCAGCTTTACTGAGCAGGCTGCATCCACTTGTACTAGTGTTATTGATGTTGTTATACTACCACCAACGCCTGATCCATGACATGATTTATATTACAGTTGTATATTTTTAACATTATTCAGTTTTATATATATATATATATATATATATATATGGTCCATGTATTTTATGTTCATGTTGCAATTGTACTTAATTTTCATGTTGATGATCATCATGATGTGGTGCATATTGTTAGTCATGTTAGATATGTTCATTTAATGTTTAGCTTGCAGATAGATGTGTATATGTGATAGGTGCATGAGTTATTTGACATTATATTGAGATGTATATTTGATGTTTGTGTTGTGATGATGTTAATATATAATGTTAATTTGATGTTAATTGAATGTGTTTATTAGTCGAATATGATGCTTGTACAATGGTTATCATGATCATGATGATTTTTATTAATTAATTTAATATTATTAAATGACCATGATATTTATTAAATATTATGTCGTGAATGTAATTGTAATTTAAATTTTAATTCTATGTAAAATTGTAATTGTAATTCTAATTGTATGTAAATTTCACAAATTGTAATTGTATTTGTAATTGTAATTTTAATTGAATTGTATGTAAAATATTTGTAAAATTGTAATTGTAATTGTAAATGTAATTCTATGTAAAATTGTAAATGTAATTGTATTTGTAACTGTAATTTTAATTGAATTGTCTGTAAAATATTTGTAAAATTGTAATTGTAATTGTAAATGTAATTGTATGTAAAATTAAAATTGTAATGCTAATTCTAATCGTAATTCATGTATGTGAAAATAATGTAAAATTGTAATTGTAATTTTAATTCTAATTGTAATTGTAATTTTAATTAATGTGATTGTATGTAAAATTTTAATTCTATTAATGTGAAAATTTTAATTGTATTAATGTGAAATGATTTTATTAAAATATCTAAATTTGTAAATTTGAAAATAATTGTAAAATAAAAAATCTAGAATAATACGAATTTTTGTAACATAAAGTTTAGAAAATAATGAAAATAAATTCATGTGTTTTATAATTATCATTATTTTATTATGATCTTACACATATAACATTTACAAAATAATGAAAATAAATTCATGTACTTTATAATTATCATTATTTTATTATGATCTTACATATATAAAGTTTAGAAAATAATGAAAATAAATTCATGTACTTTATAATTATCATTATTTTATTATGATCTTACATACCAAAAAATAAAAACTTTAAAAAGTCTGGTGTGCTTATCATCCTAACAGGCCCCAATTCGTCATATCAATACAACGCACCGGTGCGTCACATTTCCGCACACCGAAAATGAATAAACGCAAATAAAAAAATGCAACTCTATTTTGTTTAAGTTAAAAAAAGCGGCAATTTGAAAAATGTGCGGAAAAATATTTTCGAAAATCTAATTTGATAAAATATTTCTTTAAATACTAAACATTTTTCATTATTTCACTATTTTTGCTAAAAATTTTCAATCAGATTTTTGCAGGAAACAGACCTGAAGCAAGAGAGCACGATGGCACTATGGATGGCGAAATACGTTCGAATAGAAGTATTCAGACAATCAGAAACCAAAACTCTGGTGATTCAAGCCCTTTATGATAGAATTTCAAACCATTTCGTGATTAAATTTAATTCTTTTTTTTACTTTTTTCTGTAGTTTTTTATTTTTTCCTGCAGTTTTATCCATTTTTACCCTGAACCCTTCATTTTTTTGTTTTTTCCCTTTCTTCTTCCTATTTCTGTGATTTTATAATTAGGGTTTTTCATTTTAGATTGACGTCCAACCCACAGGACGACTTGCATAGTCGGATCCCAATCGATTCAGCGATTGCGTGAATTTTTGAAAAAATGGATTTTTCTTTATCTGTGCGCCCTGCATACGCGACCGCACCGGTGCTCTGTAATATTATAGTGCACCACGCAAGTTTTGTGTCATAAAAAATTGAAAACATTTTTTTAAATCCATGCGCCAAATCTGAAATAGGGCACCGGTGCTCTCTTTAACTAGGAAAGCACCGCACGATGTATTACACTGTTTTTGCGGTGCGCTTATAATACCCCATGCACCGTTAGGTCTATTATACTATTTTTGCGGTGCGTTTATAATACTAAACACATCGTACAGTGTATTATATTGTTTTGCGGTGCGTTGTTAATATATCCACCGGTGCGGATTTCATGAAAGGCTCATCAGTGTCTTGAGATTTATTTTCTACCTGAAAAGTTGAGAATTTATTTATAAATATATTAATGAATGATATGATATAGGTTTCATATTGATAAAGAAATGTCTGACAAGATATCAAGTAACAAAAATACTGTTAACACATCAAGAAAAGAAAAAAAGACAAGTTCTTTGTAAATTCTATATAAAAAATATTATTTTTGAACTATATGTAACTTTAACTAATATGTATTTTTTACTGTGTATCATGCAGAGCCACAAAATGATGAAGCTCGATTTCTGATCTGCGACCAGAAGAGCGTAAAAGTTTAATGGAAAAATTGCAAAAATATGAATCAGGTGAATGAAACAATACTATCGATCCATTATGAGTTTCTTTTTTTAATTATCATTAATAATATACTTAAAATTATTAGATAACATGTGTCAAACAGTCTACTAATTCACATTTGTTTAATGTTCTACAGGGACCAACAACTCAGAAAAGGAATGTTGTTCTAAGAAAAGAAAAAAATAGAACATGCAAATGAAAATGAATTGCTCCTTGGCTCATTTGGAGTGGTGTTGGAAGTTAACGAAAGGGGGAAAAAATTTTACAAAAGTTTGAGGGATCTAGTGGAATGAATACAACAACATGCTTCAAATGTAATATGTAATCATTGAATTTTTTGATCATTAGGTACGATAAATAAACAATTTAGCATTAAATATTAATTTTCAAGAATTTTCTTGCAGAAAAGAAAAGAAAATGGAACCCATTTAGCACATAAAACAGGACGACAAGGAAGAAAATGGTTGATCTCTAAGTTTGTGAGTAATTGTTACTTCCTTATAACAACTTAACTGGATTTCATTTTTGTATTTTTTAAGTTGTTTTACAAAAATCATCATTGAATGTCTTCAAACATGTGCTAACATACAAAGAAGAACCATCAGACGAATTGATTGAAATTGGGTTAAATATGGGTTGTGAGTATATGTTGGCATATCAGAATTTAATTGTGGAATTTGTAAAAATCTATCGATCTTGTTTTAATTAGCTCCGTCTATAATTAATATAACAAAAACATCTTTTATATTAAGTATATGATTTGTTATGGGGTATAAAACTTGCAGGAAACAAAGTATGGAACTACGCCAATAGATGAAATTTTGAAAGATGGCATGGTACATGGTTTTGAAAGAATGTGTATAGTTTATGAGTCAATTGTTGATGTGGTACATCATTTTTCTTTTTTATTTACATTGATGTATATTATTTAATATTGGAATTTTCATTATTCTCACCAATGTATATACACTCGTTTCAGTTTATTTTTATGTTTGTAGATGGAAAGTGAAGAAGAAGAAAACAGTCAAGGCTGTGAACACAACATTCCTGAAAAAAACCCAACTCATGGAAGTAGCTCTAGTAGTGACAGCAGTTCAAGCGAAGAATGATGATCACTATGTAATTGGATATCAAAGCAAGGCGTTTTATTTTTTGAAATATGTTTGTGAAATCAGACATTTTGTTTAATGTAATGGACATAGTGTCCCAATTGAAAGACAAAGGGATACGAATAATTGTCCCATTTTGTATGATAAAGATTGTCATATATATATATATATAATCATAAAATATGTTTTAATTTATTCTATTGCATTCTCCATTGTCATTCTCAAGTGCACTAATAAAAATTTAATTCATATGAATATTGTTATAAGATTATACATATGTGTCGACTTTTGATGAATAATGAATTTTAAAAAACCACAATAATTCTAATATGAGATAACAAATTAATCCAAACAGCACATTCAAATGCATTAATAAAAATGAAATTAATATGAATATTGTTATAAAATGTGTCGAATTTTGATGAACAATGAATTTAAAACAATCAGAATAATTGGACTGTCAGAGGTGGATGTTTCTAAAAAAAAAAAATGAAAACCGGTGTGTTTATGTGTCTATATGCACCAGTGTGTTTATGATTCTATGGGCACCGCACTAATACTGATTCCAGTTATAAATATCGGTGTGTTTGTGTGATACTGCGCACCGGAGCGTTTATGTATCTAGAAGCACTGGTGCATTTGTATATGCCATGTGCACCGCACAAATACCGATACCAATTATAAATCTTGGTTCCTTTATGTGATACGGAGCACGAGTGCCTCATAAAGATACACACACCGGTGCGCTTATATGACCTATGGGCACCGCTCAAATCTCAAGACTAATTAGAACGGCGCCATGCGTTGTATCACCAACACCAGGCCTGGTGCTGTTGTTTTTCTTAACGGCTCGATGCATTTTCCTTCGACCGCTCCGGTGCGCTGTCTACCAATACGCACCGATGCGTTAAAACCTGATAAAAGCACCGATGAAAAAAACATCCGTAATAACCTTCGGCTGCCCATTTTTTTTTAGTTGTGTTGAATTTCCATTAAAAGCTCCGCCAAAACCTCCGTTACCAGAAACAGATGTGGTAGAATATGTTTTTTGGACAATTTTGGCCAATTTTATAACACTAAAAACCTCCTTTATAACCTCCGTTAGAGGGTCTTTTCCTTGTAGTGTACAATTATTTTTATTTTTTCATTGGAGTTACATTTCTATTCTAGTTATTGGTACAAATTTTGGTACCCATTTTTGTGCAACTATTTGACTCTTAAGTCTACGAAGGAATACATACTTTATCCCCTTCTAGTTTTGAGCATATGACCTCTTAGGAGGAAACACATGCTCTTAACCATTAGGCTTATTCACACAAATTAAATTTGTAATTGAACATTATTATAGTAGTTTGACAAATATTAATTTTTAACTTTATAATTTTAATTAGTATTTATTACTCAGTATTTTAACAGCTAAATGAGTTCTAATGTTCCTACTAGTATTAAATTTGACAATTTTTGTATCTCATATATATATATATATATATATATATATATATATATATATATATATATAATGGGAACTACTTTGCATCCATTATCACTTGTTTAGACGATGAGGTGAATGAAATCAAGAGGGGTGTGAGAAGAAAAGGCTTCACGGGGGGTCACATAAATAGTGAATTGAGAAATTCCTAGAAGGGATATAAGAGGAGGAGCCATGGGTGGTTTCCCAAACATAGAGATGAGCAAAGCCAAGCGGGATATGAGAGGAAAAAGAATCAATGGTTGTTTACGAGTAATAAAACTTCATTCAAATTTATTAATTCTATAGTAATTCCTTTCAAATAATGTGACACTTTTCATAGATCTAGTATCCTTGATTTTCATATTGTTACATTTATATCAATTTAAAAGATGAATATTTAAATTTAATCTTTAGATAATATGGGAAAAATATTTAATACTGAAACATGAACAAGTTGATACTGTTTGAAATCTTTATTAATGACAATTTAATTATTTTTCTCATTTATATTAAAGAATTTTAAATCTATTTGGATATTCAATTATTAAATTTCATAGTTTTATAAAGGACCATGAAATTTCCAAATATTTTATGACCTATGTCAAAGTGTGGTGAACTAGGTTATTATAGCTCAAATTGGCACTCCCTAAAGCCACTTGAGAAGTATTGCAAAGTAGGTCTAAGATATTACATCGACCTCATGGAAAGTCCCAAAAAACAACTTAAATCATCCCTCCAATGCTCTTAGGACACTGGTAAAATTTATTACAAATCTCCTAGTGAACTAACTCATTCCACCCCCAGATTGATGGCCAAATAGAGGTTGTAAACAAGACAATCGTGCAAATTTTTCGCATGTAAAACTCCAAGCATCCACACACATGGGATGAGAGTATCCCTTATGTTCAAAACAACTATAATAGAGCTCTCCATAGCTCAAATTTCCACGATGATTTCAACCATTGGGTCCCATTGATGTTGCAATACCCCTTACAACTACATAGGAAAAATCTACACGTGTTCAATATGAAGCCAACAAAGCCACCAATTTTATTGAATAAATTCAACATATCCACTAGTAATTCCATGATATCTTACAAAAAACCAATACTAAGTACAAACAACACCTAATTAGCACACAGTGCCACACAAGTTTCAAGTGGGAGACAAGGTTTGGTTGCATTTGCAGAAGGATCTCTTTGTAGGGTCCATTGAAAGATTCATCCACTCCACTATGGACCTTACACCATCATTAAAGTTGTGGATGACAATGATTTTGAGCTAAGTACCCCTCTCTCCCTTCCTTAGCATCCACCCAGTGTTTAATTTGGACCACCTTTACCCATACTTTCCACCATTGTTGGACAATTCAGAAATCGTATAGCAGCTAACATTGAAAAAACTCAACCCATATTACATTGAACATGCCAAAAGTGATCATATTATGGACACACAAATTAATAGAACTTTCCCACAAAGGATCCAACTGTATCAAGTTGTCAAATTAAGTCATCCCCTACATTAAGGCATGTGGTTCACCAAGGGCCAAATTCAGCAGAAGTTTTCCCATCTAATAGAGGAATTCAACGCAATGAAAACCATTACTTCCTAAGGGGGGAGAACTAATCATAGAGGATATTAGTGGCCACCCACCTATTCCACTGGCTCACAATACAATTTTATATTTTGGAAGGTTTTCTACATTTCTTTTAGGTCCTGAACTTCCATAGTTGTTTTAAGGCCCTCAATAACATTTTTTGGGAAAATATGAACTTGATTTTTTTTTTTGATAGACCTTTCTAACGGGTTATTATGTGTGCCAAAAAATGATCGTATGCCAAATTTATGACCCCAAAAAGTTGACATTCCAACTTACTCCATCAAGGCCCACAAGCCTTTTGGCACTTCATCTCTTAGGGTTAGGTTTTTGGATGTTCAAGGTTTCTCATTGCTTTTTTATACTAAAAAGGCCTCCGAGACTCATGGTAAGACAATTCGGAAAATATGTGTAGCCATCACATATTTTCTTATAGATAAGATACCACCATTCAAACTAATTTGTTTTCATTCCACATTTATATAGTTTCATCATTTTCCATTTATAAATAGAAATCAAATTTCATTATGTCAGTGTGTTTTGGTTATAAAATTGTATATGAATATAAGTGAAAAAGATATTAGAAATGAAGTTTAAGGAAACTGTGGTTTATCACATATGAAACTTTGTTGTACCTCCATGGTTTATACCATATGACACTTCTTAACAAAACTCAAATGCACTTAAAAAATAGCCATAATTTTGTTGGAAATTTCAAAAACACTATCCATACATTATATGATAATAAATTATTAAATAATTTCATAACCATAATAAAAATATAAATCTACTTGGATTACAAATATATTCCATATACCTACCTACATATATTATAACACTAATATAAGACATTTGCGTCCAATACCCACTTAATTTACTATCACAAACCCTATGGTTTATAACATATGAAACTTTTTTATACCTCCATGGTTTATAGCATATGACACTTCTTAACAAAGCTCAAATGCATTTAAAAAATAGCCATAATTTTGTTGGAAATTTCAAAAACGCTATCCACACATTATATGATACGAAATTGTTAAATAATTTCATAACCATTTAAAAAAAAAAAATCTACTTAGATTACAAATATATTCCATATACCTACCTACATATATTATAACACTAAAACACTAGTGTAAGACATTTGCGTCCAAAACCCACTTAATTTACTATCATTACATAACTTTGATTGATTAGAAAAATGTATAACATACCAATGCCAACGATATTGTTACATTAATTAAGGTTGTCATATCATCCACTATAATAGGAACACTCCACCACATAAATCCCATGTTTCCCTTAGAACTATATTTATCCTCGTGAATTATAATATATATTTTATTTTTAAGCAATGAGTTTCAATGTCATGTTACATGATGTCTATTAATCAATTATGTTTAAACAAAAGTATAAACGCTATTAAGTAATCAAATATATTTTTATTTTTAAATAATGAGTTTACATGTCATGATACATGGTATCTATTCATCAATTACTTCAACAAAAGTATAAAACGTATTAAATACACAATTGATATGTTCCATATTTGCTTTGATCGATTGATTCTCATTTTCATGATTATGAAACTATGAAGGTTCATTTAATTAATTGCACCAAGAAATATTGCGTGAGAATCGCATCTTGAGCCTTCCATCATTTCTGTACGTGAGATGCTTACTCCAAATGAAAGGGAAATTGGAGAGGTAACAACGGGGGAGGTAATGGAAACGAAGGAGACCATGAGGGATTAGGCTTGAGTAAGGGATATTTTAGGCAATTTTGTCCTTGCCACGTAAACGTTGAAGAAATAATTTGGCGAGTTGTTTTGATATCGCTGAAATATGATATGCAATGTGGGTACGGATGTGACGAAGTTTCGAAACCGAAACCTGAAGGATTTCAAGTCCGAAGTACAAGGCTATATGTTTTTTCTTTTTATGAATTATAGTTTTTCACGACATAAGGACATTTGGTTGTTACTCGTCTGTTCCAGCATTGAATTTTCATTAAATTTCCAGCTCCGCTATTTTGTATTAAGTAGGATGTTTTCATATGTATCAGATAGAAACAAAATTATGTAGAAAAAACCTACTGAAGCAGAAGAAATGAAATAGAAAATTTTCTCTGGTTTTTGTCTCTGCGTGGCTCTGTGTATTTTGTGTCAAACTGTGTTGTCATTGTTTTAATTTAAATTCCGCATTTCTGTGTAAACTCTGTATTGAGGGGAAAAGTATTGCCCCCGTTTCTTTTTGAGCTTCTCGTATTTGTGAATGTTCCAACATAGTATCGGAGCATTCCACCAGATTTCTCAACATGGTATGAAGAGTTGAAAGTTTGTTTTGAGAAGCAGATTCTCCAGCAGTGAGAAGGTTTTTGTTTACACAGTAAAAATGGAAGAAGCAAGCACAAGCTTGAATAATCCACAAATACCACAGTTCAATGGAAAGAATTATGATTATTGGGCTATTACAATGAAAGCCCTATTCTCCTCACAAGATATTTGGGAGTTGGTGGAGAATGGTTTCCAAGAACCAGCAGATGTAGCAAAATACAATGCTTTGACACAAGCAGAAAGATATTTGTTAAGGGACAATAAGAAGAAGAACTCCAAAGCCCTCTTCTATATTTTCCAGGCAGTGCATGAAAGTATTTTCCCAAGGGTTGCAACAACAACAAAGTACAAGAAAGCATGGGATACCCTCTAGACAACGTACCAAGGCATGGAAAAGGTGAAGACAACAAAACTAGAAATGACGAGAAGAGATTTTGAAGCATTATGCAAGAACAAGTCTGAGAATATAGACTCATTATTTACACATGTGATTGGGTTGGTTACCCAAATCAGGTCTCATGGTGAGACACTTGAGGAAAGGAGAATAGTTGAGAAATTTTTAAGAAGTTTGTCATCAAGGTTTGATGCCATAGTTTTGGCCATAGAAGAGACAAAGGATCTCGCACATTTTTTAGTGGATGAGCTTCATGCATCACCGGTGTCTCATGAGCACAGATTGAGCAGAGCAACAAACTCCTCATTGGAGCATGCATTCAAGACACATGTATCGTTTGGTCAAGGTAGAGGTCGAGGAAGATCAAACTACTGAGAAAGAGGGAGAAGCCCACATAGAGGTGGAAGAAGCAACCCTCCAAGCATAAGTGGAAGAGGCAGCAATCAAAATCCAAGTCAAGGCTCAAGCCAGAATCAAGCACAAGGTCAGAGTTATGATAAATCTCAAGTTCAATGTCATTATTGTAAAAATTATAGTCATTATGTAAATGAATGTGGAAAGAAGCAATATGACATGGGTAGCAAACCTAGTGTAAATTTCACAAAGAAAAATCAGAACCATGGTAATTTGTTTTTAGCTTGTAATGTAGCACAAGAAAAACAAGGAGATATATGGTTCTTAGTTTCAGGTTGTAGCAACCACATGACTGGAAACATAGCAATGTTTTCCAATCTAGATGAAAGTGTGAAATCATAAGTAACATTGGGGACTTATAGCAAGGTCTCTGTCATGGGAAAAGGAAGAGTATACATACTAACAAAGAAGGAAGAGAAGAAGTTCATGCCAGATGTTTATTATGTCCCTGGTTTGAAACATAACCTCCTAAGAATTGGACAACTCATACAAAAGGGCTACAATATATTTTTTAAAGATGATGTGCGCATAGTCATGGATAAGCGTCCAAGTAGACAACTCATTGAAAAAGTTAATATGACGAACAACAAAATGTTTCCTTTCAAGATGAGACAAGATTTGAAGGAAGAAGGTGTTATAGCAGCTGTCACACAAGAAAACTTTCAAGAAGAAGTCAAAGATGAGAATTTGTTATGGCATTTGAGATTTGGTCATCTCAATTTCGGAGGTTTGAATTTGTTGCATAGAAAATGCATGGTGAAATGATTTCCACTCATAGAAAAACCAGATAGCCTATGTGAAGGTTGCATCTTAGGCAAACAACACAGGGAATTATTTCCAGCAAGAAATTCAATAAGGGAAAAAACACCTTTGGAGATTTTACACTCAGATTTATGTGGACCAATGCAAACACCATCATTCGGTGGCATCCACTACATTTTGGCATTCATAGATGACTACACAAGGAAGACATGGGTCTATTTTCTAAAACAGAAAAGTGAAGTGTTTGATCACTTCCGCCACTACAAACCTCTTGTTGAGAAGCAAAGTGGACATTACATAAAAGTGTTGAGAACTGATAGAGGTGGAAAATATATCTCAATAGACTTCCCATGTTTTGCAGGGAGCAAGGAATTCACAAGCAGTTTACAACAAGGTATAAACCTCAGCAAAATGGTGTAGCAGAAAGAAAGAAAAGGACCATCATGGAAATGGCAAGGAGCATGTTGAAGTCAAAGAATTTTCCAAATGATTATTGGCTGAAGATGTCTCTTGTGCAGCGTATATCATTAATAGATGTTCAACCAAAAGTGTCATGAATAGAGTTCATGAAGAAGCATGGAGTGGAAGAAAGCAATTTGTCACTGACATTATAGTGTTTGGATGTGTGGCATATGCACATGTCCTGGATGAGTTGAGGAAAAATTTGGACAACAAGGGGGAGAAATGTATATTTCTTGAATACAATGATGAATCCAAGGCATAAAAGTTCTACAATCCATCAACCAAGAAGATAATAATTAGCAGATATGTTCAGTTCATAGAAGAGGAAGCATGGGATGGAAGTTTAGAGAAGACAGTGAATGTGAAAACATGTATGTCACATGAAGACAAAGAGGAATTGACTGCAGCAAGTAATTTCTCAACGGTGGCTCCTCCTCCACCCACACAAGCTCAACAAAGAACACCGCAAGCAAGCAATAAGACAACCTTGTGAAATCAAGCAAGTGATTCTCCAAGCACACCACAAAGCTCTGCAACTCCATCTACTTCAAGCTCAACACCAAGCTCATCTTTAGCAAGTATAAGAAGACCAAAATTCAGAAATTTAAGTGAAATTTATGAGCAAGAAGAAGCTAATAATAACGCTGGTCTGAATTCTTTATTTGCATTATTTTGTCATATAGATGACCCAATACATTTTTAAGATGCAATCAAAGAAGAGAAATGGGTTGAAGTAATGAATGAAGAAATATGAGCAATAGAAAAGAATGACACATGGGAGTTAGTGAACCTTCCACAAGGAAAAGAAGTCATTGGAGTGAAATGGGTCTATAAGACCAAGAGAAACATTGAAGGCAAGATAGAAAGGCATAAAGCAAGGCTTGTTGTCAAAGGCTACAAGCAACAACATGGAAGAAACTATGAGGAAACCTTTGCGCCAGTTGCAAGGATGCAGACAATGCGTAGAGTGTTGTCAATAGCAGCACAAAAAAAATGGAAAGTGTATCAAATAGATGTGAAGTTACTAATTCTTGAATGGAGTGCTGAAAGAGGAGGTGTATGTTGAACAACCTCCTAGCTATGAGGTAGAAGGCAAATAACACAAGATGTGTAAATTGTAGAAAGCTCTTTATGGGTTGAAGCAAGCACTGCGTGCATGGTACAACATGATATATTCTTTCCTGATGGACAATGGGTTCGACAAGTGTGATGGTGAACCTACACTCTACATCAAAGAAAATGATGGTAAGATTCTTATTGTTGTTTTGTATGTAGATGATTTGATTTTTATAGGCATTGATGATTCTCTCATTTCTTATTTTAAAGAAGTCATGAAAAGTGAGTTTGAAATGACTAGCTTGGGGTTGTTAAGATATTTTCTGGGTATACAAGTGAAGCAAATAGATAACATAATATTTATCTCTCAAGTAAAGTATGTTGCAAAGATTTTAAATAGGTTCAATATGCAGAACAACAAGCCAACACAAACTCCAACAATCATGGGGTTGAATTTGAGCAATGAAGATTGCAACAGCAATGTCAATCTGACATTATACAAATGCATGGTTGGTAGCCTAATGTATTTAACTGCAATTAGGCCTGATATAATGTATGCAGTAAGTTTGGTGTCAAGATTCATGGAGACACCCAAGGAGACACATTGGCAAGCAGCCAAAATTATTTAAAGTATGTCAATGGAACGAAGGAGTATGATGTTCTAGACTCCGCAACTGATGATTTTAGGCTGATTGGTTACACTGATAGTGATTGGGCTAGAAGTGTTGATGATAGAAAGAGCACATCAGGATATGTTTTTCATTTGGGATCGGGAGCCATTTCATGGGCTTCCAAGAAGTAGCCCATAGTTTCATTGTCAACAACATAAGCTAAGTATGTCACCGCAACAACAGTAGTGTGTCAAGCAGTTTGGATGAGAAGGATGTTGCGGGATTTATGTCATGAAAAAGACAGAGAAACCACAATTTTCTGTGATAACAGTTCAACAATTGCATTATCAAATAATTATGTTTTCCAGAAGAGGACAAAGCACATTGATGCTAAATATCACTTCATAAGAAAATTAGTTAACAATGGTGAAATTGTGTTGCAGCATTGGAGGTCAGAGGAACAATATGCATACATCTTCACAAATCCATTGGCACAGAAAAATTTTGTTTATCTCAGAGAATGTTTGGGAATGGTCAATGGCGACAGTTGTGATTAAGGGGGAGTGTTGGAAATAACTCCCAACCACCGCCATGAATAAAATGGTAGCAGCCATACAACAACTAATTTTTTTTACAGAGAAGGACAAGCACAAGTCCGCAACTTACTTACCTCACAAAATTTTCTCTGTAATGTTTAGAAAATAGTACCCGGCCATCACTCAGAATTTAAATCTCTTTCCCGTCATATACCTACTCTTGCCCACACTTCGTACTTCGCAAACCTTTAACGTTTCTTCTTAATGTATTTCTGCAATCCTATATCTCTGTCGATGAGATATTGGTGGGACCCTCAACCTATACGCATTAACGAATCCGTATACAAACCTTTGTATTTCTGCCTTTACCTTTACCTTTTCCTTTTCGCATTTCCCACGGTTTCGTGTGTCGTACTTTGCGCTTTGCAAAACTTAACCCTTACCTTTTATGCTCTATCCCAAAACTTTGCGATGGTGCGATGTGATATCATCGTCGCACATTGCAATCGCAAGATGTTATGTTTTCTGTTAAGTTTTCGGGAGTTAAGTGTTAAATGTTGCGACATGCGCACATCACATTGCACAAGCTCAGGAGGATATTGCCTAGGTAAGTTTTTACATCGCCGAAATATGATATGCGATGTGGGCATGGATGCAATGAAGTTTTGAAGCCGAAACTTGAAGGATTTCAAGTCCGGCATACAAGGCTATGTGCACTGTTTTTTTATGAAGTATAGTTTTTCACGGTAGAAGGATGTTTGGTTGTTACTCATCCATTTTAGCATTGAATTGGCATTAAACTATCAGCTCCGCCATTTTGTATTAAGTAGGATGTTTTCATATGTATCATATAGAAAAAAATGATGTAGAAAATAATCTGATGAAGCAGAAGAAATGAAATAGAAAATTCTCTCTGGTTTTTGTCTCTGTGTGGCTTTGTGTATTTTGTGTCAAACTATGTTGTCATTGATTTAATTTAATTTTCACATTTCTGTGTAAACTGTTTATTGAAAGAAAAAATATTTCCCCAATTTCTTTTTGAGCTTCTCATATTCGTGAATGTTCCAACATAGTATCAGAGCATTCCACAAGATTTCTCAACATAAAACAAACCTCCATTAATTACTACCATCCTATCCCATCCCACTAATGTATTACAACCAGTGTAACCAGCTTTTAAAAAAAATGGTAACTACTACCACCCCACCTCACAATTGTATTACAGCCTGTGTAACCAACTTTTAAAAAAAATGGTTAAACAAATCAATTTTTTCTTTGTTAATCCTTTCAATAAAATGTTTAGACAAATTTTCTCAATCTTTTTAATCCTTTTACAGTCCATAAATATAAATAGGAAATAAAAAAGAAACTATGTGAATATATCAACCGAATTTAAGAATATCAAAGCAGAAAAATTAAAGATTTTTGTGATGATGTTATCAAACTCCATCTATATGTGTGGCACATATAGCATACCCAATTCAAGTTCTCTCAGCTGTCGTTCATCTCGCATACCCAATTCAAATTTTATGATTATTATTCAAGTCGGTGCAATATAAGAATATTCTCGCTATCCAAATATCCAAAGAGTATTCGGTGCATAAGAGTTTTAGGTCTCATCAATGAATTCTGCCCTGCATGGACTGTTGCTGGAATTGGAGCCATCATGAATGTCGTCGGGTATTCATTGGTATGGCTATCAACTTATCTGTCACCCGACGAATTGCCAAGCCCAGGTTATGGTAGATGTATGCATATATGATCGTTGGAGTTAATTCTCAAACATTTTCCAACACAGAACCTATGGTTACCTGTGTCAAAGAGTTTTCCGAGGAATTGTCATGGGGATTATGAAAGGATTTGTATGCCTCAGTGGAGCAATGTTAACTTATATATGTCATGTAGTTTATGGAAATAGTGTCAGTGGATCTATTGGTGTGATTTTGTTGCTCACCTCGTTTCCCACATCAGTTTCTCTGATTGTTATGTTTGTATTTCATCCCACAAAGAATACTACGGAAAAGAATGAAATGAGTTGAGACGATTTTACCATTTTCTCTAAAAAACATTGGGATTGGCGGGGTTTCTCATGGTTCTCATCATGGTTGAGAATGTCTCAAAGAATTTTTCCATTGCAGGCTGCAGAATCGTGGTTGCAATTATAGTGATTTTCCTTTCACTTCCTCTCGTGGTGATTCTTAAGGCAGAGATGGAAAAAAAGAAGCAACAAGAGATTTTCACCTAGAGCTCAACCATAGAAATTAAAGAAATTGAAGCAGCAGGTTATGTTGAAACCACTGAGCGTACAAAATAAAATGAAGAGAAGAAA
The DNA here is from genome assembly GCA_034641835.2 of Pinus albicaulis. Classification (NCBI taxonomy): domain Eukaryota; kingdom Viridiplantae; phylum Streptophyta; class Pinopsida; order Pinales; family Pinaceae; genus Pinus; species Pinus albicaulis. The sequence goes on along the minus strand of CM076578.1, from coordinate 358,078,518 downwards.
ACCAAAACCCAAAATTACCCCCAAAGGAAGAATAGTTACTTAGCAGCACAAAATATAGAGATAATCATAATCTTGGAGCAGTGTCAAGTCCCTTAGGGAGCTTATCTTCTGTCTGTGGGAGTTTCAGGATACTGCGGGGAAGGCTGCCTCCACTGACGTGGTCGCCAGGATTATCCCTACCACCACCTAGAAGCCGTTGGTAGTGCCCTTCTAAACCCATAGGGTCCGTCTAATGGAAATGGAGGAGAAGCACTTCTTCGGTGAAGGCGAGTGTCGACAGGGCGTCAATGAGACCTAGCAGGGTTTGAACCTGCGAATTGCGACTTGTCGAGGGTAATGAGGGCCTAGACGAATCAGAGAAAGGTTGTAAGTAGCTATTAAGATGGAACATGGTTACCTGCACTTTTTTTGAAATTAAAAACAATATTTTTTATATTTAGATGTAAATTAATGGGAAAAACCGCAGATGGATAGATGTTAAAAAGAGATGAAAAGGGTTTGAAATTAAAAATAGTATTTTTTATTTTTAGATGTAATTTAATGGGCAAAACTGCAGATGGATAGATGTTCAAAGGAGATGAAAAAAGGTAGACAATGCCATACCAATTTTAAAAAGGAACACTTTTGGTGTAACAATAAACTAGCAATTGCATTAGATGTTGTAAAGGAAACACCATAAGGCAGTAGCATAACTTAGAAAAAATATGCCACCAAAGTCTTTTATAGGGAAATGGGAGATAGGGGCACCCTACCTACCTAAGCAAATTAGAAAGAAATTTTTCATTAATATAGGTAATAGTGTCTCACTTATCAAGAGGGACCAATTTAAACAATAACAAGATCACCTTAATGTAAAAAATAAATATTTGAAATACACATAAACTTCAAACATTCCAAGTTCAAACACCAAATTAATGACCCAAATTCACACACCGGTAATTCAATAACTATTTAGTTTCAAATTCATTTTTTCTTTGAATTGATAAAAAATCCTATCTAAGAAGAGATTGAATTGACTTACAATTATTGTCATTGAGTTGGGGAAATTGGGAGGCTTATCACTAAGAAAATTGCCATTACCATTTTGTAAACAAATTGTGGAAAACTACAACTATCAATTATGTGAAAATTATAGCCAAATGTGAGCAATCCTTGCATCTAAAGAGATTGAACATTAGACAAAAACAAAATCAACAGAAATAACATGTATGGTGAAAAGAATGCCTTTGAAGCAAAGATATTGACATTGGCTCAACTATATGAAAAAGAAAATGAAATAAACCCATCTTTTTTTCCTTGCATTTCACATTTAGTAATGATATTTTTGCATGCTTGTTTAGACCCTGGCCTACAAGAGGCTTGACCGTGGCTCAAGGTATCTAACATATTTTTCCCCAAAAAACTTCCCTAATCCATAACATCTTCTATCCATGACAAAATATTTAACCCAACAAAAATAATCAGGTTTTGCACTCTGTTGAGGAGGTAAATCCCCTCTGCGGACAGAGGCGATCCCTACTACCCAGATCGGGTCTAGCAACAATAAAACACGCTACAGTGCAGGTTCCTAATTGTAAATAAACCGACTTGCGAGGAAGGCTTACCTGGAATCCGACACTGTCGTTTGTAGAAGAGGTGGTGCTCCTGTTCCTTCGCCCTGGCAGATCACAGTCCTCACGATCTCCGTGATCGGACACCTGCACATGCAAGAAACAACACAAACACAAGCATAAAATCCAGTGCATACAACTATATATCAGTCGAAGATGATATAACTCATGAACATGATCAAGAACAATAGTGGAACCATAACCGATATTCGCTTATCATTAAAGAGTCAAAAGAAGAATACAACCATAGCTTCGACGCAGCATTCTCCTTTAGTGGGTCATCAGCACAACATGTCTCGAAAAATCCTGTCAGGGATGGGACAAGCCTCTCTCTCCGGATACTTGGCAATAGTCTCCTTGCTTGGATTTGGCCTTAGGGAATCAAGAAGGCTTTTGCAGCATGAAAGCTCTTGGGAACTTAGAAATTCTACCACTCTTTGGAACTTGGGGATTTTGGAACTAGCTTGCAAATGGAAATGGGAAAGCTTTTATAGAAGGAGGAAGGGGAGTTGGGATCCCTATAATTATGGGATTGGCCCTATCATCAAGGAAGCTTCCATGAGAGGTGGCAAACCACTTCCTCTCCATGGAAATCCGTAGCCAAACCTCCCAACTCAAGATAGAAATCAGCCCAGTAATTTGTTAGGATGAAACTTCCGCCTTTTATTTTTAAAAAACACCTCTTAAAATGGTTGGCGCGGGTACGGCTCTATGACAGAGCACCAATTGGCGCGCCCTCTTTGGAGGATTTCCCTCTTGGCGTGAGGGCTGAACTATGGAACCGCGCCAATGGAAAAAGAGCTATTTTTAGGGTTTTTTGCAGGGAGATGCCTTTAGGGCAATTAAAGCTCATCTTCAGAGGGATGCAATGAAAGTATTTTCAAGCCTTAACTCTGTCCACAGGTCACAGAATGAGCCCTCCAATGTGCGAGATGGGGATTGTAGGGACGGTGACAAATTGCTGTGTAACAGATGCCCCCTAAAGCATGAGGCCCGAAAGAGAGAGAGAGGGGTGAAATGCTTTACGAGAACATGCCGACCGAAAACACCGCCATCGGAAAACCTACGTAGCGAAGTACAACTGATGTCTCAGATACATGATATATATGCGTGGTATGGGCGTAGCCATCCATAACAGAGTGTACAATAATCTAGATCCAAGGCATGGACGCAGCCATCCAATGAAGATCAATAAATAGACTCAGGTATGGTCGCAGCCATCCAATCAGTGAGTCATGTAAATAATCATAATAATCCACAATGTCGCAGCCTGGATTTCAACAGACACAATCCAGGGTCTTGCGTTCCATCTCAACCCGAACAAAGTACAAGTTCAAGCATGCGAATAAGTGAGCTGAAGTCGAACATGCAAGAACATCGTCTGATTACCAGCCAATGATGAAAGATGTTAACAGACGCGAGAGGAACCACCAATAATGACAATGGCCCTCAAGGTACTATAGGTACAATCTACGGTGTGTGAATCAATGAGCCGGTGTCGAACACCTGTAGAATCACTCGATCGAAGACCAATGATGAAAACCTTGCGTCGAATGCGACGAACCTGCCATTGAGGCATGCAGGCTCCAAGGTACCATGAAAGAGTCTCTAGACCATCTTCCTGGATAATGAGCTGAAGTCGACAGGAAGTGACCTTGATCGAAGGTGGGCCATAATTTTTCCCACATCATCGACACGAGATAGAGGAACGTGATGTTTTTTTTTTTTGTGAATCAGGATCATATGAGAATCAGAGGAAGGTTGATACTTGCAAAGGTCAACTTCTCTTGAACATGTAAACGGCACGACAATGGACTTGGTAGTATTTGACATCAACGGATCAGAGGTCATGGTGACGAGGTAATAAGCAGATGAGAGGTCAAAAGGGATTATCCAAACCCATGGAGGCAAAGTGAAGAACGAGATGAGATGTCCCCAACCCGACACAAATGCAGACAAGTGCCATGTTCAAGAGCGACATACTGCTGACACGACAACGATACTGGTTCCATTTTCCCCCACCATTTCTAGCAAGTACCCCAATTATTTTTTATAACAAGCTTGAAAGGGATAGCATATGCTTGTAATATAAGTCCGCGCTTTGGGAAAATCCATCCTAGTACATTTAACGAGCCCTAGGAAGGAGCGACTCGAATAACGTCATTTCGACTAAATCCGATGTCATCAGGTTTTAACGAGTCTAACAAAGGAAGAACTCGGCGTCTTTTCATATTTAGAGAGTTTGAAAAGACAACAGAAAAGTAAACTCCAGCGGTCCCTTTTCGTAGATAGTTCCCCGGACCTGAAAAGGTAGAAAACAATATCCGAGAAAGCCTCCTAGTCGCGATAGGCTAGGGTATTCCTTTTTCGTAAATAATCCATCCCAGCCTGAAAAAGGGGTAAACGTATACTGGGTAGATGTCGATTCGTGTCCACCTTAACGAGATCGAAACAACAAGGGCCTCGGCAATCTTTTCATGTTTAGAGAGTCAGAAAAGAGCTGAAAGATTACTCCAGAGCGACTTTTTCGTTTATTTACCGAGTCCAAAAAAGTATAAAATACAACTCGTTTCACCGTTTCAGTTGCGTGAAAGACCTGTTGCTACACAAAAAGGCAAGTGTAAAACCCATTTTCGACACAAATACATTAAAATATTCAGAAAATTAACTTTCAAAACCTATTTTAAGTTCAAAAAGTTATAAATATGTCAAATGGTAAAAATAGAATTACTTTTTACTATTTACCTCACTGAAAAGCAGCAGTGGTCTAGTTTGGTGTGCGAACTTTTGATAGTGATCACGACCGATCCGGGCTACCATTCAGAGTTCCGTCAGTTCCAGGTAAGAGGCGCTTCTCTGTACTCTATTTCAGTTTGTTTTTTAATAGTTTTCCATCATGCATTAGACTTCTGAGGCCACTTTTTAAATTTCTAGGGCTCCGCTCATTGGCGTGGGTATCGGGCACGGACCCACGCCAATGGGCTTTTACATGCAAAGGGCTCGCGCCAGCTGGCGCGACTGTTTAGGAAACAGCCGCGCGAGCGGCAGAAGCTCAATTTTCGCCTAAAAATTCGAGATTTTAATCAAATTGAATGAAATTTGAAGCTCATCAAAGATCTAATTAAGGGTTTTGACCATGTTGATGTAGTGAACCAAGCAAAATGGTGATTGAGTGGAAGGAAAGGGAGCACGGTGAAGAAGATGAACAAGCCATGGAAAATGAAGTTTGCATGAATGCCCTCAAGAACTGTGGGCTAAAAAAGTTCTTCTTAACACCTTGTTTACGAGCTCAGCCCGAGCTTCTATAGTACTTGATCAATATGTGGGACGCAGATGAGCAAGTATTCAAACTGTGAGACCAAGTGTTAGAACTGGAAGTTGTTGATGTGTACTTCATAACCGGATTATCACGCAGAGGTCCGGTGCCCATACTGACAGGGAGCAGACCTTCTGGTGAGAAAATGGAACAAGTGATGGCACGAGTGTGCTGAGGGGCACAATTGGGATCCGGAAGTGGAAAGGTGGACATCCATATCATTCCTGATCTGGCACTGAGAGTGGTGCTGCATACCATCACGCGGGCTGCGGGGTCGCAGGCACCGCACGAGGCCACAAAGGCCCAACTTTTGTTGGCCTCGGAGTGTATGACTCCTCTATTGTTCGACTAGGCCACAGCAGTGACGATAAACATAAAGAGGCAACTGACCAAATGCAAACAAGCCAAGCTGAAACAGTTTGGCTATGGTTCTATTCTGGTATCGTTCATTCTGGAACGATTACCAATCTTCCAGGGCTAAGGGGCCATAGTAGCTGAGCCTATTCCACGAGAGCCGAGAATGGCTCGCTGGGAAGCACTGATGCCCAGAGCTGGAGGGGGCCAACAGATGTCCTGGAGGACGGAATTTTTTGGGTGGTTGCGGCATCAGTTGATCGTAGTGGAAGACTAGCCATATGCTGGTACCGATTTCACTGGTGATCCAGATCTCCCACTGCCGGAGGGAGACGATTGGGACGAGGAGTTAGGTATGACCCCTTCTCTTTTTGATTTTATATTTTATGATTTTTTTTTTTGTTAATACATGTTCTTCCTGACACATTTTATATGCATGCAGACGTGGGTCCAGAGAGACCAGCCGGTATGTCTCCTATCACACAGAGGACTCTTCCCGCACCTGATCCTCAGGCGGAGGGTGCAGAGGGGGGGGGGGTTAATCCAGAATCTCGAGGGCATTTCCCGAGGGATCCCAGACTACGCCCGGCTGGCGGATGTATCGATGGCGTACCAGAGACACATGGTGGGAGTGCCCAGTCGCCTCTACCGAATTCTGAGACGCTTAGTCTGTGCAGTTACTTGTTATCATGAGCACCATGCGAATTAGACTCCTAGGACTTTTATCATGCATATTTTTTGAGAGACATGTCGTCTCCGGATGTATTAAGATGAACATATATATTTTTTGATTTAATGTGATGCACACTATGTAAACATTTCGATATATATATACATATCTATTTCTGGATGGATATTTTTTTTCATGTGATGATGATTTACAAATTGCGCAAATGTCTATCTAAAACCAAATTAGCTACTGCATCAGTTAACACATTCATATGCCTGGTAATATGTTGGTATGTAATATAGTCAAAATTTCTTTCCAGTAAACGAATACACAGATACAGACGTAAGATGGATGGGTTTCTGACCGAATAATGACCGTTCAGTTGTAATACTACAAGTTGCGAGTCTAGATACACAAGTAATTCATGGATACCAAGGTTCACAGCCTCAGTTAATAATTCTAATACAGCACTATATTCCGCGATGTTATTTGTAGTACGTCCCAGACACACACCTTGCAGGTTGACCAACTCACCAGCATGATCGTAGATTACCCAGGCTGCTGAAGATAGATTCCTGGTACTGCGGGAGGCACCATCCGCGAAACCAACAAACGGATGAATGGACATCTGCACAATCAGGAAGACCCGATCAGCAGAAATATGTTTACATTGCAAACCACACCACACATGCACACAAATGAAAAACACACACTTATGTACACACACCACACCAAAAGTCATTTCAGGCATAGTATTTTTTGAGGTACAACCCATTTATGGGCTGCGCCAGCGGAATTCCTTCATAATCTATAAGCTCATAAGCCCCATTCTTCAAAACGTGTTTTACTATGTAGGGCCCATGCCACATAGGTTGGAACTTACCGGCCCCAAGCTTGTCATGTGCTTGATCGTAAAAGAGGACGAGGTCTCCTTCAAAAAAGGAACGAGGAGAAACCGATTGATCGAAGTGAGCTTTGACCCGTTTCTTTTGTGCTTCAATAACTAAAGCAGCTAAGCAGCGGTTTTCATCTAACCGTTCCAGATACAAAAGGCGCTCTTCCTCGGCAAAAGTGTCAGGTAGAATTTCCACAGCTAATTTCAACGAAGGAATCTCGCATTCAACCAGAAGAGTTGCTTCCAGACCATAAACCAATTGAAATGGTGTGAACCCAGTTGCACTCTTTGCAGATGTCCAGTATGCCCATAGAGCTGAGAACAGTTGGAGGTGCCAATTGGATTTGTGGATACCAACTGTTCGTTGAAGCATAGTGACCAGAACCTTGTTCACTGCTTCAACCTGGCCGTTTGCCTGAGGGTAATACGGCGTTGAGCTATCGTGACGTAAGCCCAACTTTGAAGTCAGCTCAGCCATCATATAATCTCGAAAATGAGTACTGTGGTCAGTAACGATGGCTTGCGGGACCCCGAAACATGCAATGATATGGTTGAATATGAATTGGGCAGCTATCTTACCGTCGGCAGCTAGTGTAGGCATCGCTTCGACCCACTTGGTGAAGTAGTCGATAGCAACAATGATATACGCATGCCCCCTGGCCGAGTGAGGGTTACACGTCATAAAATACATGCCCCATTTCGCAAAAGGGCCGACGGTAATGACAGGATGCAAAGGGAGAGGCGGCACGCGCATATTGCGCTGAAACACCTGGCACGCATGAAATTTACGGACTGCAACGATACAGTCTTTGAATATTGATGGTCAGAAATAACCTGCTCGCAGAATCTTCTGGGCAGTAGCATATCCGGACATATGTCCACCACAGGCGCCACTGTGGCAGTCATTTAGAACCCTTTCAGCCTCTTCCAAGGTTAGGCACCGACGGAGCACCGAATCTACTCCAACACGGTATAAGGTATCTCCTATGATACGATAGGGTTGAGACTGATGCCGAATCCGACGTCGGGCATCTTTAGTCAACTCAGACCGAAATGTGGAGGTCTGAAGATACACGATTATGTCGTCATACCAAGGGTCGCAAGTACTGATGAGGAAAATAGTTTCGTCCAGGATATGATCCTCGGAAAACGAAGGAGCAGAGTCTGTCGAGAGTGAGCATATAAGATCTGCGAAAACCAGTGATTTCTTTAACTTAGCGGTAGTGAACTCTAAGTCAAACTCCTGCAGGATAATGATCCATTTGGAGTATTTTCCCCCCAGAAATTGTCTAGAGAGAATATATGTCATGGGGTTGCAATCCGAAACCACTGTTATCGTACGCAACAGGATGTAATGGCGGAAGCGCTGCACAGCGTGTACTGCAGCTATGCCAACTTCTCGACGTGAGCATAACGAGTTTCTGTATCAAGAAGGTTCCATGACAGATAATAAACAACGTGTTCATTACCGTCATCGTCATCCTGCACCAGAACCATAGCAATGGTGTTGAACGCAGCGGCGAGATATAAAGTGAAATCGCGGCGATAATCGGGTGGACGAAGCAAAGGAGCATTAACCAATAACATCTTTAGCTTCTCAAAGGACTACTGAGCAATTTCGTCCCAATGGAAGGGAACATTCTGCTTTAATAGGCGCGTGAATCCTTTAGCCACCTCCGCGTAGTTCGGGATAAAGCGTCGAAGGAAGTTTGCCTTTCCCTGCAGACTCTGTAACTGATATAACGAGGAGGGTGATGGGAGGTTGATGATAGCCTCGACTTTTAAAGGGTCAAGGCGAATTCCGTCTTTGGAGACTATGAATCCCAAAAGACGGCCATAATCCACGCAGAAGACGCACTTATGAGGATTGAGCCTAATATTTTAGCGCCTACAGCGGAGGAAAATCTGGCGGAGGTGTTCAGGGTGGTCCTCTCGCCTAGCTGAATGAGTTGGCAAGTCATCCAGATAAGGCTGAACGATATGGCGAATGTCATGGAAAGCATAAGACATCACACGCTGAAAAGTGGCTCCAGCGTTCTTCAAGCCGAACGGGAGCTTTTTATACGCGAAAGTACCCCACGGACAAATGACTGTAGTCTTATGTTGATCCTCAGGTGCAATATAGATCTGATTATACCCTGAGAAACCGTCCATCAAGGAATAAATCTCACTTCCGGCACATTCGTCGATAATCTGATCTATGAATGGAGTGGGATAGTTATCTTTTGGACAGGCGCGATTAATGTCGCAGTAATCAACACAGACCCTAATAGTACCCTCCTTTTTATCAACAGGAACAATGTTAGAAACCCATTCTGTGAGGGGGATGGGATAAATAAAGCCCGCGTTCAGAAGTTTTTCAACTTCTGCCTTAATTGCAGCGGCTTTCTGAGGATGCATGGGGCGTAAGCGTTGGCGCACGGGCTTCGCACCTAGATAGGTTGGAATCTCATGCACTATGATACTGGGATCAATCCCTGGCATTTCCTCGTAGGACCAGGCGAACACATCTCTGAATTCTTTGAAAAGATCAGTATAGACTTGAATCTCATCGGGAGAACAAGTCACTCCCACGTGAATATTCTCAACGATCCCCGGTTTGACGGAGATGTTGATCGGGATGGTTTGAGTGATATTACTCAAGTTTCCCTCCGAAAAGACCTCATGCGTCAAAATAGGCGTTTGAAGAGGAGGAGTAGGAACCTGAGATGCATAATGCTCCAGACATTCAGACATTGCCCCCAAGCTGGGCATAAAAGAGGAACGATGATGTCCATCGCTCCAAGGCAGCTCCTCGAGAGACATAGTTTCAATGATGGCTTCATCGGAAGGAAAAGTCTCTTTGAGAGGATCAGGCGAATCAACCTGACCAAGCCAGGGGGATTGAGAGTAAACATCTAGAGCCATGCTCAAAGGAGCATGCTGAGGAGGTGGAGGATCAGATGCGGCAACAATTTCACAGTAGCTGATCTCTACTAGAGTCAATGGCATTGATTCTCCAAACTCAAACACCTGCTCAAGCGTAGGAATAAGCCAGGGGTCATCAGACCTGGAAATCATGTTAACTTGAGCGGTGTACGATGGTGGTGCGGGAAAGATACCCATGAGGACGGGGTCCTTGAAGAGATCGGGTCCAACACTGTCAGGGGGATTCAGAATCTAATCCACGTATGGTACGTTGTTCTCGGAAGTGGAGGTGAAGAAGGAAAACTGATCCACCGTGACGATTTTGCCCTCATGAGGGAACTTAAGAAGTCGAAAGATGGTGGATGGCACGCAAAGCATGGCATGGGTCCAGCTGCAGCCAAGAAGTATGTTGTAGTTGAGCCTGGCGTCAAATACTTCTACTTCCACGTTGACAGTCTTCCCCTGTAAAGTGATCGCTAAACTCTCGAGAACACCCAGGGGTTTGGATTCCCGACCATCAAATGCCTCGAGGGCATTGGGAGATGACGCAAGGGCTGGAGAGCCAATGGCCTTCCAGCAAGCGGATGACATGATGCAGGTAGAAGCACCTTCATCCACAACGGCCCTATGGATGTTAAGACCGTTAATCCCGACTTGAATAACAAGAGCTATCTGATGTGGAAGTCGGGGGGAGAAATTCTCTAAATCGAAGGTGAGAAGAATCGAATCGGCGGGATCAATGCCACCGATCGCAGACAATAAAGCCTTCCGTTGCAAAGGACAACTTTGAAGAACTTCTAATGCAGACATAACAGAAGGTGCCTGTGCCAAATCCTCAACAATGTTGTAATGTTGAGCGGCACGAGCATTCGGATTATAAGAAGATCTTCGAAGAACACCTTTAGAAGGTGGCTTCACAACAGGTTCAGGAGTAGGCTTCTCGATTTCCAATGAACCGGAGATCGGTGGGGGAGGCGATCCATTCGCAACTGCCTTCCCGGGTGCCTACCGCGATTCATTGTAATCCTTCGAATGCGTAGCGACGGAGATAGGTGCAACACTTTTCATCATGAAAACTGGGGACCCAAATGGTGTAGATGGTGACGACTGTTCAACCATCTGGGTCTGCCGAGACGGGAATGGCTCTTTAAGAACTGCCGGAGGCCCTTTTGAGCCCTTGAGAAGTTGACTAACCTCGGATCGTCGTGGAAAATCCTTAGTATAATGGTCTCCTTCACAAATGAGGCAGGGGTACTTCGGTTTACGCTGAGAGCCATCCTCAGTACGAGATTTGGATTCTGGCCTCGGGGCATCGGATTTGGATTTGCCTTTGCCCTTCTTCTTGCCTTTGGAGGCTTTCTTCGTAGGATTGGCTTAAACGGCGTTCACCTCCGCGGTTTTGCCAGAATCTGATGGGGCGGGATTAGCAGGAGTATTGTTGGAAGAATTAGACTTCTACTTCCCATTCGAAGATTTCTTCGAATTCTGAGATACAGAACCAATGACACCATCCACTGCGGGGGTAGGTGGAGCCTTAGAGGTTCCGGACCGAGGGGCATCAGGAAAGATATCATAAAGCGTGTCGGATTGAGAATATACAAGATCCAGATATTGGGCACGCGCAATGGCTTGTTCCTCCGTCACACACTCTCCCCTCGCAATATCTTGGGCGATTTTGTTCACGAAGGAGGTGGTGAACCAGTGAGTTAGTATCTGATCAGGTATATGAAACTTGATCAGTCTACGATGGTGCCGCCACTCATGAATGTGATCAGAAATGTGAGTGGCTTTATCCTGCTTCAGAGAAGTCAGGAGGTGCGTCCCGACTTCATAACGAACCGGTAACTGAAAGTGCGTGAGAAAAGCCATGGCTAAGGAATTGAAATCTTGGAAGATACCACGGGATAACTCTATGTACCACTTAGCAGAAGCTCCAGTTAACGTGCGCTGGAAGAGGCGCAGACGAATGGAATCGTCGACCCAAGAGTTGGACGAGCACCAAAGATGATACGTCATCACATGCGCTTGGGGGTCCTCTCCAGCTTTCCCCTCAAACTTGGGGCAATCACATGGTATCTTGGTAGGAACCGGAGGCCAATACGGATTATGTAAAATCAGATCATTGGTCAATTTTGAAACATCTGGCAACTCCAAGGTGGCCAAGAACGGCAATGGCGGATTAACCGGCATGCCAGGCCCGGGATGAGGACCAATACCCGTACTCCACAATGGTTGTGAATATCCTTGACCCCATGGATTCTGTCCCGTAGGATTCTGACCGTAGGGGGTGTAGGTCATATAACCAGACTGATTTGAATGTTGGTAACCAGTGTGTGGGGATTGATAACCAGAGTGCAGACCCTGGTTAGGATTCGGCCCTGTATAAGCAGCATTTGGATTTGGCTGTTGAGTATAGGTATAACCGAGTGGAGGAGGATAATACTGAGAGCCTTTTGGGTGGTTATAATTCGGTTGAGATTGACCATGAGGATAATAACCGCCCTGAGGATGAGTCGGCTGCTGATAGGTGGCACCCTGCGGAGCCTTATAACTAGGGTGTAGTTGTTGATTTGGCTGCGGCATCGAATGAATCGGCTGTTGGGCAGGGTTAATAGAATGAGAGGGCTGCCCTAAATGAACAGGTTGACCCGGTTGAGAGGGTTGACCTGAGTGAACAGGTTGACCCGGATAGACAGGCGGCGCCGGTTGCGCAGGCTGACCTGGCGGTAAAGGAGCCCCAGGTTGTACCGGATGGGCCGGTTGGCCTGGAGGCGGAACACCGGGTTGTACCGGATGGGCCGGTTGGCCTGGTGGAGGAATAGGGCTAGGTGACTGCTGGTAACCGGTTTGACCTGGAGCAGAACCATAGGATGGTCTCGGCTGATATGCAACGTTAGAAACAACAGGATACTGCGGTTGCATAGGCTGAGAAGGCTGGATTTGCCCCCCAGGACCATAGACCGGTCCTAGTTGGTAACCCGGCTGAGGCTGTACAGGTTGACCGGAAGGGCTATAATACTGTCCTTACGGACTGTATGACGGCCCTTGCTGGCCCGCAGGATAGCCTTGCATGGGCTGCCCTTGTGGGTCATAAGGATAGCCAGGTTGGCCTGAAGGTTGGCCTTGGAAAGGTTTCCCTTGCGGGTTATAAGCCTGGTTATAGGGTAAACCTTGAGCATGGAGGTAAGCCTCAAGAGCGGGTAGACGCAAAATGTCCCCGTGCTCATCATACTGACCTGGAAAAGCATACACGGGCGTACCATCCTGTGCATAGTGCAAAAAGTAAGAGCGATTGGGATCTTGGGAGGATGGTCCAACCTCGGGGTTCGGCTGTAGCAGGGACAACCGATACTCCTTCGGAGAGATATTCTCCGGCACAGCAGTCGCTAGATAAATGTCTTCAGGAGACAGCATAGCCCTGGCAGAGGGTGCCATGACAACGGGTGCAGATGCAGCCACACAGACAGTGGGCCGGATGGGTACAGAAGTAACGGGCATCTGGGAGACACCCCTGGTGAAGGAGCAGTTGGCCTTGGAGAAGGAGCTGACACTCCCATAGAGGCAGCAACGGAAATGATTTGACCCAAAGACCTGTACCCTGGTGGTAATGAGGGACTGGCCGTTGACATAACAACTGATTTAGAGTTGTCTCCTGGAAACAATCTTCGTGGGAAGAGCTGATAGTCTTCACCAGACATTGGAATTTCCTCACCAGAATCACTCATGGTTGAGCCTGCCGCTAGATCTCGCAATAGACGGCGAGGACTGGGAGGAAAAATAGCAGCAATAAAAGGCGAACCCGATGTAAGAGAAAGGAAATCAGCTCCTAATCTCAATTCAGACACAGGGTCCTAAAAGGGCCAATCGAACTCAACTGGTCCCCCAAAGGGTTGCTCAGAAAGAACCGGTCCCCCGTCATGAAACTCGGAAACAACGGGCTACTGTGGTTCAGCAGAGGATTGGGACACCTCTGATGAATCGTTCTTGTAAGGACTACCAGTAGACAAAACCGAGGGTTCCTCCACTGTGACAAAAACGACAAGAGAAAAGATCAAACACACACACGGGCTGAAAAAGAGTCAAGACACACGATCAAACAGTCAACAAGCAAAATCTAACAAGGCGTGTAATCGTGGGTGATTAATTCTTACCACATTGAAAAATTAGAAACTTCATCGTTTCATGTTTTAAGAGTCGAGAAACGGTAAAAAAGGTGACTCTATCTCTTTCAGATTTGACACAAGCGTGAAAGGACAAGCGCTTGGTGATCCTTTCAAATTTAGGGAGTCAGAAAAGATCAAATGACTACTCAGGAATACTAGGCAAAAGGGTGTGCCA